>SNQJ01S0049922.1:77593-120960 GCA_010110895.2 Picea sitchensis | reverse complement strand
GTCATACCGCTACATGCCCATGGTCATAATAGGTCGGCTCGTGATGAGACCTCCTATCCATCAACTAGTACCTTGAGTGTTTATGTTATCTTGTGGGTCCCATTTTCTTATTGAGAAGCTTTTCACTGCTTTCTCGGGGATGCTTGGGCAAAGCATCCCGAAGGTTTGAAAATTGGTTTTTAACTCCTGTGAGCTACTTTTACTCTCTGGGCCTTTAGCCCCTTCTTCCCACAAGGTAAGGTACAACCCTTCCTAGTGTAGCCAATCCCAATGCCCAAAAAGGAAAGGGGAGATGGAAGGAATAAAGATGGAAAGTGGTAAGTATGGAGGGAACAGACGATGACCCTGCAAAGATCAACCCAGTAGCAACCCATCCTAAAGGGAAATCAACTTACTAGGGAACTGTGTCACCCTTCTAGGTTTAAACGAGGAAAAGAGCATAATTTCCAAGCAAACATCATGAAATGAAAAAGGATTCAATACAACATGTTCAAGTGCTTCAAAAATCAAAGTGATACATACCATGATACCCGAACTCATTACCTCATGGAGCAAGACTCACTGCTACTTCGGGACCAAGCTTGTGTGATGGACATTGTTGTCGGTGATACGTGGACTGCACTGAAGAAAAGAGGTGCCCTTCGGGGCCATGCTTAAGTCGTCTGGCTCTCGGTACTCCATGTCTAGGACCTGTGGGCCTCAAGACATGATCTCCTTAGTTATCCGTAGGCTAGGGGATAACACTTCCCTTTAATGTAAATGACCCTCAACACTCGTAACATGAAATTGAACAAAACTTTCATAAGTAAATCTTCCTCCCTCCATTTTCGAATTGTACTTTTTATAACCTTGAATATGGCCTTATGATTATTTTTATAACACACCTTCGATAATTAAATTGAATGTACGAGGTGTGAGGTCCTGCTTTTTTTATAATAAATGGTCCACTTCTCTTGCTTCCACTTCTTATAATTTCTTTAACAATTTCTCTAGAATATATATATATATATATATATATATATATATATGCTTTTCCTTGATATATATTTTTAAAGAACTTTTAATATATATTTTTTCCTCTAACTTGTGTACTTTTCACTTTATGAATCTTAAATTATTTTTTATATAATACTCCAGCCTTGTTTAAACTTTTTCGAATGTAAATTAATACCTGATCTCGATTGTAGAGAGCTAGAGTTCATGTCTACATTGCCAACCGAATTCTGAAAACCCTCGTTCAATCCCTCTACCCTAGTACGAGATCCGCCGCACTACGCAGATTATTGCCAACGACTCCATGGCAGAGGCGGAGGGGCGCAAACCCCTTCTTACAGTAGTGTTGTCGCGAATGAACAACCCAGCGCAAAAAGCTCCCGACTGACTTTTGAGCCATCATAGCATCTAAGGGAGAAGCTTCTCAAGGGTGAACAGAGATTGGGTAAGGAGATGGATGTTGAAGCGGGTCCCTCCCATCCAAAAGTGACTCGCATATGGGAACCTGGAAAATGCATCCCGCAAACTGATTCAGCACCAAGGTATGTTATAAGCTCAGATCGAATAGGAGAAAACACCCAATTCATGAAGGAACATGCGCTGATAGGAAAATTTCTGGTACTTTGGCCCTCAGAAAGAGACTTAATGAAATGGATTAAAATCGGGTGGAACCCCAAGGGGCACTATGAACTACAGTTGGGGTCTAAAGGATTCTTCACAATAATCCTTTTCAATCTGGAAGACGAAGACCGAATATTTGAGAATGGACCATATATTCTCAACTTAGCAGGCCTCTCCTTAAGATTTTGGACAGACCGCTTTAGCCCTAAAAAGGAAGACTTTTCATATGCCCCAGTTTTGATCCACCTTTACTCCCTTCCGCAGGAATTCTGGTTAGAGGAAATCCTTGCTGGCATTGGTAATACCCTTGGTCTATATGTTAAATCTCCAGAAGCAACGCGCCAGAGAAAGTACACCTCATATGCTCGCATCTGTGTTTACATGAACATATCCAAAGCTCAACCAAGTTCTCTAACTCTAGAGTATCGAGATGAAGAATGGTTGCAAATAATCGATTATGAGCACATACCATTTTGTTGTAGGAAATGTCATGAACATGGCCACACCTTCCGGGATTGTCCTTTAAATCTTCCCCCGCGATCAACAGAGGAGGTGTTAGCTTTTTAGCTCAAGAGGTACTCCGCATGTTTTGTCTTGTATGTGGATGTAACCTTATGTTGACATTACTAAGCACTTAACTTTATAATGGGTTTTTATAAAGTTGTTATAAAGTGGTTCTTTTATTAAAGTGACTTTTTAATGAAGTGTACCTTCTAATATTAAAGTGACTTTTTAATGAAGTGTACCTTCTAATATTAAAGTGACTTTATTTCATAAAGTGCACTTATGTAATAAAGTGAAATGTACTTTAATATTTTAAGTGATTTATTTTGGAGGGAATGAATCGTGGCCCTTGATCTTGTAAACAGTAAAGGCAAGATTAGATCTTGGTCTTTGGATTTAGTGTTGGGGAAGGTAAAAAGACAATTGGGAGGGAAAAGGTCATCTTCAGATTTTATAAAAGAATGCATTGGGTAGTGTGCAAGACACATTGAGAGGAGGAGTTTGAGAGATTTTTTGAGTAAGCTTGAGAGAGGAAAGAGGGCAGCAAGGAGGGCACATTTCCCAAGAAAGCTAGGGTACAAATCCTGAGGATTTTCTGTTTTTGAGTGTTGTATTTTACTGTTGTGAGGGAGGTCGTACTGTACGGATCCGTACAATCTGTACAGCAAAAAAGATGGCACGAAAATCGAGGCAAGTGTTGGCACGAAAATCGAGGCGGCTTGGGATATTTGTTGAAGGATAGTCTAGCACAAAAATCGAGGCAAGTGTTGGCACGAAAATCGAGGCAACTTGGGATATTTGTTGTTGAAGGATAGTCCGTACAGCAGTTGTTTGGCTCTGTTTTCGAGGTGTTGTTTTTTCTAGGTGGGTCGTACAACAATACGGACTTGGCATGGAAATCGAGGCAGAAATTTTTGGGACAGTGTTTGGGTGTTGTAAGTGGTTTTTCTCTTGGCTGGAAATTGTGTTATTGCTGCTAATATGTACTTTCCTGAAGCTGAATAATAAATCTCTCTCTCTCTCATTAGGTTTCCCCACCTTGGGGGTTTTCCTGACATTCCCTAAATTTCTGAGTTATTCATGGTTAGTTGAACGTTGTTCATTGTGTTTATTCCGCTACATAAATTGCTTAGCAATGTGTATTTCTGCTTATGGTAATTTCTGAATGTGGGTTTTAGACATTTCAGAGTTCATGCAAGACAGTTATCTCTAGGTTGCTAAGTGTATGACAGAATATTAGCTTGTTGATTTTGTCATTAAAATTTCTACATGTTATTAGAGCTTGGGCTCTAAGTGACAGTGATTAGTGATATTTTTGGGCAAGGGTTGAAGAGGGAACTTTCTTTGGTTACCCTAGTTTCCAGTGTCAGTAGTGGAGGATTTGGGGGAGATATCAGATGGATTGTGGATAGTGGAGCCACTTGCCACGTGACGGGAATCAAGCGAGTATTCCTAATTATCACAGAGACAGGTCCTAATCGGCAAGTGGTAAATGAAGGTGGTATGGCGCGAGTTGTACGTGGAGTTGGAAGGGTTAGATTTTGACTCGAGTATGGAGGATTCCTGGAGCTTGATGGAGTTCTCTTTGTTCCAGGGTTGAGGGTTAACTTGCTCTCAATCTCTGCCTTGGAGGATGTAGGATATTATACATTGTTCAAGAGGGAACATGTCATTATCTACAGGGAGGGAGCGGACCCAGTGGAACTGCAGTTGATTGGTGATCGGGTGGATAGGTTGTATATGTTGCAAGGACAACCTTCATGGTATGATTCAACGTCGGATGAGGAGCATGAGGAGGCTCCTGAGACTGTGGTGGGCCCAAGGATTCAGTCTTGCATTCCGAGAGAAGAGAGCAAGTCTCTTCTGAGCACCGACAGGAGGCTCAGCTAGTGTGGTCGAACCAATGCTCAGGGTGGAGTGAATTCTCCAAGGAGCTCAGAGTTTCGAGTAGTTGTCAGGAGAAGATCTTCTAGTTCGAGTTTTGTGCAGGTGTTGAGGATGGCTCCAGGTTCAAAGGGAGCTCCTACTGAGCACAATGTGATGGGACCAAATGATGGAGATGGCAGGGAGTACTTCCCTTGCTAAGAGGGAGTGTTAGCTTTTTAGCTCGGGAGGTACTCCGCATGTTTTGTCTTGTATGCAGATGTAACCTTATGTTGACACTACTAGGCACTTAACTTTATAATGGGTTTTTATAAAGTTGTTATAAAGTGGTTCTTTTATTAAAGTGACTTTTTAATGAAGTGTACCTTCTAATATTAAAGTGACTTTATTTCATAAAGTGCACTTATGTAATAAAGTGAAATGTACTTTAATATTTTAAGTGATTTATTTTGGAGGGAATGAATCATGGCCCTTGATCTTGTAAAGGCAAGATTAGATCTCGGCCTTTGGATTTAGGGTTGGGGAAGGTGAAAAGACACTTGGGAGGGAAAAGGTCATCTTCAAAGTTTATAAAAGAATGCATTGGGTAGTGTGCAAGACACATTGAGAGGAGGAGTTTGAGAGATTTTTTGA
Organism: Picea sitchensis; assembly: GCA_010110895.2. Lineage (NCBI taxonomy): Eukaryota > Viridiplantae > Streptophyta > Pinopsida > Pinales > Pinaceae > Picea > Picea sitchensis. The sequence goes on along the minus strand of SNQJ01S0049922.1, from coordinate 116,325 downwards.
GTAAGCTTGAGAGAGGAAAGAGGCCAGCAAGGAGGGCACATCTCCCAAGAAATCTAAGGCACAAATCCCAAGGAGGATTTTCTGTTTTTGAGTGTTGTAATTTACTGTTGTAAGGGAGGTTGCACTGTACGGATCCATACAATCCGTACAGTAGAAAAGAGGGCACAAAAATCGAGGCAAGTGTTGGCACAGAAATTGAGGCAGCTTGGGATATTTGTTGTTGAAGGACGGTCCGTACAGCAGCTGTTTGGCTCTGTTTTCGAGGTGTTGTTCTTTCTGGGTGGGTCGTACAGCAGTACGAACTTGGCATGGAAATCGAGGCAGAAATTTTTGGGACAGTTTTTGGGTGTTGTAAGTGGTTTTTCTCTTGGCTGGAAATTGTGTTATTGTTGTTGATATGTACTTTCCTGAAGCTAAATAATAAATCTCTCTCTCTCATCGCGTTTCTCCACCTTGGGGTTTTCCCTGGCATTGCCTAAATTTCTAAGTTATTCATGGTTGGTTGAATGTTGTTCATTGTGTTTATCGAGCTACATAAATTGCTTAGCAATGTGTATTTTTGCTTATGGTAATTTCTTAATGTGGGTTTTAGACATTTCAGAGTTCATGCAAGACAGTTATCTGTAGGTTGCTAAGTGTATGACAAAATATTAGCTTGTTGATTTTGTCATTAAAATTTCTACAGGAGGACCACAATAAGCAAAAGGAGGGATTCACCCAAGTACAAGGCCGCAAAAGGAATAACACATGAAAGCCGAGGCCAGGGCAAGGTAACTCCTCAACCAGTAACTCCTTTGACATTCTCAGTAAACTACCTATTACTCAAGAGGTTGAAAACCCACACACCCAACCAACCAAAGGAACTGATAAAGGCAAAGCAAAACAAACTCCCGAACTAGTCCTAGAACAAATAAGTGCGCCCAGTTTCCCTGCTCAGATGGCAGTGGATCTTTTTACCAGAAGAAGGGGAAGAACTAGAAATGATTGTTGATGAGAACGATCTAGCGGACATTGATTTAGATTTGCTTGAGGAGGCCTACAACAAAAAGGAACTACAATCCCTCCCCCCAGAGCAGCTATACAAAGTTCATAAAGTTTACATAGACTCCACAGCAAGTGCTACATCTCGATCTGGAGGTGCTCAAGGAATCTATCTGACCCGGGGAAAGACAATCGCAAAATACAGAAAGAACCAAAACGAAGAGGGCGCAAGTCGGCACAACAACTCATTCGTGAGGTAGGTAATTTCATGATCAACTCGGGACAAATTCAAAAGCTTACAGAAAGCTTCATTTCTCCCCCTCGACACTCTTCCTCATGAAGATTCTCTCTCTTGGAATGTAAGAGGCCTTAATGGGAGAACAAAACAGAGGGTTCTCCGTAAATGCATAATGGAAGAGAATCCAGACATACCTTTTCTACAAGAAACAAAATGTGCAAGCAACACCACAGAAGCTCTCATATCAAGGTGTTGGAGACATAGTGAATGCATATTCAATGACTCTAAGGGCGCGGCAGGGGGCATAGCCATCCTATGGAACCCATCCACAATCACCCTAGATGGATTCTACTCCTCCACCTGGACGCTCACAGGTAAATATCATGTCATAGGATCAAACAAGGAGGGCATCCTCACTAATGTCTATGGTCCTTAATCCACACCAGAAAAGAGAACTTTTTGAGAAGTATCAAAGCTCTTGGAAGCATGGTTGGTCAGCAAGAGATGGATTATAGGAGGCGACTTCAACATCATCATCTCCCTAGATGAAAAAAGAGGGGGAACTCATAAATTAGAGAAAGACAACGACAACTTTCAAAATCTCCTATCAGATATGCATATGATAGATATTGAGGTACGGAATGGAGTCTTTACGTGGTCCAACAGGAGGAATGGTACCCATCAAGTTGCTTATCGTCTGGATCGGTTCTTGGTTTCAGAATCCCTTATGTTGGAGGACCCGTTGCTTGAAGCTAGGATTCTTCCTCGCTCAGGATCGGATCATTGGCCTATCCAACTCTGGTTTGAAACCACCAGCACTCCTAAATACAAGCCCTTCATATTTGAAAAGTTCTAGCTCACCCACCCAGATTTTCCAGAACTATCTAGGAAATGGTGGTCAAAAGCAGAGGTAACTCATGGAACCCGCATGTATAGATTCCAGCAGAGACTCAAAAACTTCAAGCAATCAGTGAAAGATTGGAACAAAAATGAGTTCGGGAACATATTCCAAGCTCAACAGGCAATTGAGAAACATTTAGCGGAGATCCAAGAGGAACTCATTCAACAAGGATCCGCGGAGACCCTACAAGCAGAGGAGGAGCTCCTCAAAAAACAACTGGAGGAAAGGCAGCACCAAGAAGAAATACTCTAGCGTCAGAAGTCAAGAGTGCAATGACTAAAGGAAGAGGAAAAAAATACAAAGTTCTTCCACAGGTCAATGATACAAAGGCAGAGCATAAATCGCATCACCAAATTGGAAAATTATCAAGGCCAACCACTCATGGAGCATTAAGCAATGGAGGAGTTAGTGAACTATTACTCCGACCTTCTCTTTGAACCAGTCCAAGATCGATCGTCGGCCATCAACAAAATCACACAACATATACCTCGCCTTACTTCAGCGGAACAAAATGAAACACTCATGCGGCCTATATCCATGGAAAAGGTAGATCAAGCCATGAAAGAAATGTTTGCGGGTAAAGCTCCAAGGCCCGATGGCTTTACCACGGATTTCTTTCATCATTGTTGGCCAATGGTTCGAGAGGAGATTTGACAGTTGGTGGAGGAATTGCGCTCATCAGGTAGGGTCGTGACTGCCCTCAATGCCACCTTCCTCACGCTTATACCAAAGGAGGAGCGGGTCACCCACCCCAGACAATTCAAGCCCATCTCCCATTGTAATGTGATCTATCAAACCGTAACAAAGATCATTGCACTAAGGCTCAAGCCGATTCTGCCCTTCATAATTTCTGAGGAACAGTCTGGTTATGTGGAGGGAAGACAAATCCTGGACAGCGTCATATTGGCTCATGAGGTGATTCACTCTCTCCGGTCCTCGAGAACTCCAAGTATGATTATAAAACTAGATCTTTCAAAATCCTTTGATCGCTTGAGCTGGCAATAAATTCGATCCATTCTTTATGCTTTTGGTTTTTGTCAAGATTGGATAAATTGGATACTAAATCTCACTTCAACTGCTTTTTTTTTCTATCCTAGTCAATGGGGTGCCCTCTAAAACTTTTTCCCCTTCTCGAGGCATTCGCCAGGGAGACCCCCTCTCCCCCTTCCTATTTGTCATCATGGCTGAAGGACTCATTCGCTACATCAAAGCCTCCATTGAGGATGGCTCCCTACATGGTCTCCCCTTACATGGCCTCCAATCAACTACTTCACACAGTCAATTTGTAGACGACACTATGCTAATGGATACTCCCACAACGAGAGAAGCTCAAACACTTAACCTTATTCTCACCGATTTCAGTGAAGATTCCAACACCTCTGTCAATCTAGAGAAATCCCAAATCTTTTTCTTCAATACCCCTTTGGCCATTCAGAATCACATCTCACGATTGTTAGGCATCCCCCGGAGCTCCCTTTCGTCCAACTATCTTGGTGTACCACTCTTTGACTCAGCTGCAAGAAATATCTCTTGGTCCTGTCTTCTAGATTCTTTGACCCGAAAGTTGAATTCCTGGACTTTCCGACCCCTCAATTTGGCTAGTCGGCTGGTACTGGTAAAATCTTTCCTCCAAGCTATCCCAACCTACCTTTTCTCAGCATTGGCAGCCTCCAAATCTATTCTCAACACCATCAAAAATATTCAAAGGAAATTTCTTTGGCAGGGATTGAAATCTAACAACAAGTGGGCATTGGTTAGCTAGGAAAAGCTTTGTTGCCCCAAACTCAATGGCGGTTTGGGACTAAGGGATCCGGGAGTACTCAATGATGTGATGGGAGCGAAAATCTGGTGGCGGTGGCTAAAATATCCAAAAGAGCTATGGGCACATTTGTGGAAACAGAAATACGCCCCAAACATTGAAGAGGCTTCTCTCATAAGAATGACTGATCAAATCCAGGGATCCAATATCTGGAATGCGGCTTGGAGAAACCGCCTCCTCATTCAAGAACATGCCTTCTAGGAACTAAGGGATGGCCAAGTTGCCTATCTATGATCAGACTCTTGGCAACAATTCTCTCGGCTTCACTCGCAAGAGAGCCTTCACCACATTCAAGCCCAAATGCCAAATAACACCAAGATCAAGGTTGTCGATGTTTGGAATGAAACCCCTCCAGACTCTCAACCTTCCTATTGATTGCAATTTGGAACCATGGAAAGAATTAATATCCCTAAGGAAGATACGTTTTCACGAAGGGCGAGACATTCTACGATGGGGACATTCTACAACAAGCACCTTCACCATCAAAGAAGCCTATCACACATCAAAGCACAATTCCATCAACTGCCCAAAGATCCGATTTGGCATAACTATCTGGAAATCGAACCTATGGCCTAAGGTTTCAACTTTTTTGTGGCTTGTGGCACAAAACCGCATCCTCACTTGGGACTACTTAAGGAAAAAAAGGTTTTATTGGGCCTTCTGCTTGTCCGCTTTGTATGCAACAGGAGGAATCAATGGAACATCTACTGAATCAATGTCCTTTCAGCCTGGAACTTTGGGACAAGGTTGCAATTATAATGAGAAAAACGGACCACTCTGCAAAAAGCATCATCCATTCTATAGAGCGATGGGGACCAAGTGCTTACAGAACCCCTATTCTTAATCGGATTTGGCAGTTGTTACCAGGTTTTATGGTCTAGCACATTTGGAAAGAATGTAATAGACGCATCTTCCACTCCAAATCCTCCACTTTGGAATTTGTCTAGTCCAAAATTTTCAGCAGCATTCAAGAGATTGTCCGATCACAACAATGGAGTGCGGAGGACATGAAATGCGATCACAAAGAGCACATTATCCTCTCTAATTGGCATCTTAACATTGGCTCCCCCGGATCTCCCCCTGGTTCCCAACAACATCCAGTAGTTTTGCGAAGTCCCATCAGCTGGCAAAGCCCCCCTCTAGGATTCTTCAAGTTGAACTTTGATGGAGCTTATAAAGGCAACCCGGGACCCGCAGGATTCGGTGCAGTAATCAGAAATAGCGACGGTATCATCAATCACCTTTTAGCTGGAAGCTTGGGATTTGACACAAACAATTCTACAGAATTATGAGGCCTAATTCGTGGTATTGACTTGGCCTCCCTCTTGGGTTTAAATCAACTCATTATAGAGGGAGACTCTCAACTTATTATTTCTCTGGTCACCAAAATCATCCACGGATCTGACCCTGCCAAACTTTACCCTAGCTGGCGTCTCCTCAGTTCTCTTGAGCTCTTCAAGTCCTTGCTACATCCAGGTCTCATCCTAATCCCCTCTCATGTCAGAAGAGCAACAAATTAGGTGGCAGACAAACTTGCAAATGAAGGGGTTGGCCTATCGGTTGTACACATCCTCATTGATGCCAATTCCTCCCAAGCCTCATCCATTTACCAACAATGCCTAGTCTTGGCAAACTCATACCACAATCCCCCGGATGGGGTGCCACCTGTTTAACCATGCACTAAATGAAAACCTTGGCTAGTTGTCTCCCCTCCTGGTTTCAATTTGCGAACAGGTATTCAATGCAGGGCGGTGGTGATGGGAGTTTTGACCTCACGCGAGATCAGATGCATTGTTTTAGGGTGTTGTCAAGTTTAATGGGGATGCATCCTACAGAGGACAATGTCTCCTCGGTCGTTATGGCACACTTAACAGGCAGAAACAAAGCTAGTTACCTCTCCACCACCGGAATTCTTGTCATGTTTCTCTTTCATGCTAGGTTGTTGCGTCTGGTTTCTTTTCTAAAGGATTTCGCGAGAGCTCAGTGGTGGTTGTTCCTTTTTCCTCCTCGGCTCAGAGTACTTGGCATTGAAGTTATGCCTAGAGAAAGAGGCCGACCTCGCAGAGGTCCTGATTATTCCCGCTACCTTGCAGGTTGCAGAAGCACTGCTAGTATCTGTGACACAGAATCTCACCTTTCTCCTCCTCCAGAAATTCATTCAACTGAGACTCTAAGCCTGGAAACCAGCATGGAGGAAAATTGGGGCTGCCCCATCCTTGAAGAGGATTCGCAGGCTCCGCTTCCTGGAATTGTAGAAGGCTCATCCACAATACATCTGTCATCCAGCAGGTAGTCCGCTCTCCCTATCATGTTGACGAAGGAACCCTCCCTAGATTATCAGTCCACAATTCCAGAAGGACATTGGGGTTTCCCCGTTGTTGAAGAAATTCCTCTGCTCCTTCCTCTTCATAATGTCACTACTCCCTCTATGGAGGCCTCAGCTTCTCCACCACAGCACTTTCTTTCAGAGGATCACCTCAATCTGATTATGGACATTCGCAGGGACATGGCCAATCAAATTTTTCACTAGGAATGCCTAAATCACAGGTTGGACCTTCTATTTGAAGCACTCTCGGGGGGACCAGCCTCCAGCAGTTTCCCAATCTGTCGTCAACCTTTCAATCTGGCCCCAACATGGACTCGGCACACTCATGGCGACGACAGCAACAACGCACCTGGTGCATGATTTCTTTGAGTTTTGTCATAGTCTCAGTTTTTTGCATATTTGTAGAACTTCTTTTCACATGATTTCATAGCCAGTATGTACTTGCGATTCCTAGTTTGCAACGTTTAGCTTCAAGCATAGAAACATCCTGGTTTCCTCTCTCAGGAGCCTGGAGCCAGCCCTAGTTTCCTTTTTTTGGCAGGCTGGCTGCCAGGTTTCAATGGACATGTAAGATTTTTTGCTACTGAAGGTAATACAATATTTTAATTTACAAAAAAAAATACTTTTTCGAATGTATACTCTAAAGTCCAATTAATCCTTCAATTTATTTTGAATTGTTATAACCTTGTAACCTTATATCAATGGATTTAATATTTGAATTAATTAATGTATGAAATCTAATCTTCCTGGCATCCCTTACGAAAGGTTGTGATTGTACAGAATAGCAGTGTATCCTCCTTCAATAGCCCATTACTAGTGATGAGCAAGGCATAGATGTGTACGGACTGTGTAGTGAGAGATCGTACAGCTTTTAAAATCGATTGAATCTGTACGGACTGTATGAAACCATAAGCAACTTACTCGATTAACTGTATGGACGCAACAGTACGGCCAAACAGAAGTGCTCAGGGTTGGTACAGACAGTACAACTACAATTTTGTACAGCTACCGGTTGCAATTGTATGTCCTCTTCAATTTTTGCAATTTAATGTGCAACGGCTGGATGGTACAACGGTAGAAGTACAGATCAATGTGGTACGGATTTAAAATTTGGCAACTGTTGTACTGATCGAATCATATGGCGGCTGTACGGATTGAATAAATTGGGTTGTACAGCTCGGCTCTTATGCTTACCCTATTCCACCTGAGCTACGCAGAGCTGGGCTATAACACCAGAACTATAAATAAGGCGGCGGGGCAGGGCAGAAAGCATAGATAGAGTTATGAAGCAGGTCAATTAAGAGCGGCTTAAGAGGGGGGTAAGAGAGCTGATAGGAGGGATAAGAATGAGGGCGGAGGAGGAACTAATTAATTATGCCCGGAAGTTGAAAAGAGTGAACAGGTCGAGCAGACAAGAAAAGACAACAAAGCAGTAGGTAGCTTGTGGAAGCAGCTCAAAACCAGCGGGACTGGAATGCTGGAATAGCCGTTGGAAGGAGGGCTGTGGATGGATATATTATCCGGGTGAGGAAGACTTTGGATGGCACGAAAACGACGACCGCTGCCATGCCCTGAGTTAGTGGATTGCTTGAGAAAGACGAATGACACATCGTCAGTTGCTTCCCTGAGAACGACGATGCGTGTTATATATATATATATATATATTTGTTTGATTATTATTTTTCTGATTTCTGACTTTCTTTTATTTGTAGCGGAATAATCTTTTCTTCCTCCAGATTTGCAGTGGAGTTTCTATTACTGAATTTTTTTTTCCAATTTCCTTTGTAAAATTGTTCTTTATTTTCTTCAATAGCAATTTCTGAATTTTTTTTAATGGCAAAATGTCGTAGCATGGTCAAGGACCCGGAGTTCCAAGAATTCTGAAAATTTTAGTAGCCAAAGGCCAAGTTCAGACTCGCTCTGATACCAAATGGGACGTACAATGTTCGTTCACACAAATTATCCAAAATATCTGGAATATAAAGTAATCCATTTAGGATGAAATAATAATATATTAAGTAAATGTAAGTAAATGTATAAGAATGAATGATATGATATATTACAACTAAGGGCCCTTTCATTAATAGTCAAGTCTTTTCGATAAGACACATCTTTTCATTATGTCTCTTCATTAATTATTATTATTATTATTATCATCTTATATATATTCATGTTATTTATGTTCATAACAGGACTAATGAAGTTTGACTTTATGAGAATAATCCATTTAAAGAGTTTGACTTGAACTAGGAGTTTGTGGCATGTGTGATCCTTATCTCTGTCAAAGGTTTGAGAATAGCAGATTAACTTGGAGAGTGCTCCACTTTGGAGATATTTTTGGCATTAAGCCTAACCTTATCCACTAATGAAGGAAGGCACACTAGTCAAAGTTATTCTTGACACTGGAACTCAACTTCTGGACTCATGCATTGAGTATCTTTTGTGGGATATTATGGGCATGAAGATGAGCCTTATATCTTCCAATCTTAATCCTTTGAAGATAGCATAGCACATGAGGAGTCTTGATGGCATGCATATTGAATATTCACTACTTGAAGGAAGGTGCACTTATCTAGAACATGAAGGAGAAAGGCATGGCTTTTTTGGGATTTGTTTGATCTTACAATACTTGGATCAAGGTGCTACCTTTCTTCTCTCTCCTTGCATATCTTCAATATTAAAACTCAACTTCGAGGGTATCTTCATCAAGATTTTATTGCAATGATCTTCAAGTATCATTTGCAACATGTGGAGTGCACTACTTGAGAGTATTTGGGCAGGGTTTATCTTTCTTCAGTTCAGATTTGTCTGCAGCATGGTGGCACTACCTTTGTGGATAATGTGGTGATTTTCCAGATGATTTTTATTAATGTGGTGATTTTCCAGATGATTTTTATTATACAAATCAGCATTCTTTTTTCTTTATTCCAGATCTGATTTGTAACATGAAGAAGAGCACCTACTTGAAGGATATTTCTATTTTCCAAGCAGTTAATTTTGGAGATATTTTCAACGAGAATACTCTTAAGAATTTTTGGCTTAAGATGAGTTCAATCATTTTGTTTTTTATCCTACTTCTATGCTTCCATTTCTCTCTTCCATTCTCCAACTTCTCCCAAGCTCTCGTTTACCTTTTCAACAACAAGTCTTGGCTTCATTGATATTTATCACTCACTGCATAGACAAAATTTCTAGATTTGATTGTATTTGGGCTTTGGAAATGTGCTAGAAGCCCATTCCAAATTCATTGAAGATAGTTTGATCTTCTGTTTACTTGAACAAACATTATTAATCATCTTTTCTTAAATATGATTAAAAAATCAGATCCTTTTGTGACAAAGTAAAGTTTCCATGTGTGTAAGAATGAGATTATATAACTGCTCTCCCGTGATAAAGATTTGAATCAAAATTGTCTTCCTAAATCAGCGAAATATAGATTTGAACTTTTCACGTTGTTGTTTTCCCTTCCTTCTTCAAACCCATTAAGCCCAGCACTGATCAGCCAAAACCCATATAAAAATCAGAATGTTTCCTTGTTAGTATAGTGATAAATATGTTGAGATTTGGGTACCTTGGAAAGTGGTCCCTTGTGGTTTTGGGTCTCTAACAACAAGAGGGAAATGTTTGTACCATTGTACCTTGTACTTTATGTCTAATTTCACTTTGACTTAGGAGATTTAAGTCGAAAGTGAAATTTGTCACTTTTAGCCTAAAGTGACTATTAATTCACTTTGTGGGTGAATTGGAAGACATAAAGTGAACTTAGGGAACTTAACCCAAAGTGGGTTTTGAGGTGAGATTCTTTTGGAGAGATCTCACCCATTGATTAGAGATGACTTGGGGTGATCTTAGCTATCCATCTTTAGGTTTCCTTACGGATGGTTCAAGAGGGGCGCAAGGGTCAAAGAGAGGCTCATTCCTTCATTTTGTTCACCAAGAGAGTTTGTAGAGGAGCAAAGGGATGAGGATGGAAGCATTTGGTGAGGAGAGCTTGGTCATGGAGAGTGCCAAGAGGCTTGGAGCATCATCATTTGTGTGTGAGTGTATTTGCTTTAAGGAGGGTGCACTTGAGGAGGAGGGTGCATGCTTAGCAGGCACTAGCAGTTCTTGTGCTACTTCAGATCTAACAGGTTCATCTTTGAGGAGGCACACAATAGCTTGTTTGTGTGCAAGGTATTCTCAGTTGGGCAAAGGAGGATCAAGGGGGCATTGTTTCAGTGGATTGAGCATCAAGGAAAAAAGGGTGCACTAGCTTGGGCGCATTCTTCTTGGAACCTTCTAGCAAAGCTCGAGAGGAGCTTGCTACTTGTACAAGTTCTATAGTATTGATTTCCTTGGTGTATTCCATGCTTGAGATCACATATATATATATATATATATATTTTCATTCTAAACTGGTTTTCCCCGGAGGGTTTTATCTAGGATCGTATTGACCAAAAATACTTGTGTCCAATTTTCATGCATGCTTAGTGTTTAGATCAACGGTAGGAGCTTGTCAAGATCCTAGAGGAATGTTATATGTTTTGAGGTTTGCATGTACTAACTTTGGGTTACTAAAACCATAGTAGCATAATTCGCCCGAATTGGGGTTTCCTGTACGGAAATTTTGAAAGCGTACAGAATTTGTCGAACATTCGGCTATGTACGGATACGAGCTCCGAGGACCGTCGGTCGACCTGTAATGTTTGAAAATTCCACGCTTCGAGGACCATCGGCCGACCTATAATGTTTGAAAATTCATTATAATGAAGTTATGAACCGTTATAAATATACTCCCTCGCCTTGATACTTCGAATCATGATTCATGGAGTCGTCAATCCATAGGCAGAGAATCGAGATCACCCTCGAGAGTCTAGATTTATTGCATTTATAAGTAACCTACTTCTGTATTTTATCCGTACTAGATTTTTTGGTTACGTATTTTTTCCGTATCGAATCGAATTCGTATCCGTACTCGAATTATGCTACTATGACTAAAACTACTTGCAAGGGCACCTTAAAAGAGCATATATCCATCAATTGAGGGAAGAATTCTTGGCAGATTTGAACAGACCTGGTTGCTGTCCTAAAACACAGCAAAGGACAGATTTGGTTGATGAAACTTAGAGCCCAACAAGAGGTCAAAGACAGACCTGTTGGGAAGCCCTCATAGTTCCTCAAAAATCTACAAAATCTGCCATTATTAGGGAAATAATCTTGCAAATTTGTGAGTTTAGTACATAGATTTTTTAGTTTTTTTTGTTCGAATAAAAGAGTTGCAAATCAGATATCACCTCTAGGGCATAAACCAACAAAGTTTCAATTCAGATCTGACTTGTTCAGCTGTAGATTTCTCAAAAAACAGACCTGATTTTCCAAGGAAAAACCCCTAGAGTTGTCAAGCACTAACTCTAAAGAGAGACGTTGATTGTGGGTGACAAGTAGCAATCGTCCTTCTTGTCCATTTGGGGCTATCTTTGTGTTGTTTCTTTAGTGCAACCCCAAGTGACAATGGACATCTAGCCAGAAATTTCTTTTTGCACGTGCCATCTTAGGGATTGACAATTATAATTAACCCTTAGAAAATACACGATTATCATTAACACTTATAAAATACACACTTAGCAATTTAATTTTTTTCCTTTTCCATGTGTAATTCAATTGTGTCTCTTCAGCTACCCAAAGCTCCGTAGTGTTGGAATGAGGCTCTAATACCACTATAATGACCCACCCTGGCTGTTAGGGATGCTGTGGGAGCTTAAAGGATATCTAGTCCTTAAATTCTCTTTATGTATTCATAGATCCAATAAAATAATCAACAAATGAACTATGTGAAAGCAATGGATCCATCAAACAATTCAATAAACAATCACAGTAAGATAGGACTTATTTCAAGAAGCCAAACTGCTGGTATGAGGAAGCCACACAACTTGGATGCTTACATCACTCCACCCAACCAATGTTGCTGAGAAGTTTAGCTACCCCCTACACCCAAGCATCTTATCACCAGCTAAAATGATGCTCAATCATCCTCACCCCAATCAGTCACTAATAGCTCAAATGTTGATTTGTGGGAAACAACTTCCCAAATGGCATACAAATCGTTGGTATTGACCCTCACTGACTTGGCCACTCAATGGCATATGGATTGTTGGCCTTTGGCACTCGTCGACTTAGACTTGTGTTGTACAGATCAATGGCTCTAGCCCTGACTAACATCCCCAAAGAGGGATTGAAGGCCCAAAATCTCTACTATCAAATATCAATGGCCCTAGCGCTCACTAACTTAGCCAAAGAGGGATTGAAGGCCCACAATCTCTACTATCAAATATCAATGGCACTCAAATCCCATACAAGACAATAAATGGATATCAATCTATAAACATGCTTCTATTCTCTAAGTATCCATGCTCAATCTAACATGCTCTTACTACTAAGGAATGAATGATGAATCTCATGGAGGATGAAAGGTTTTATAGATTTTCCCATAACCCCTAATTTAGCCTCTCTAGGTGTGGTCACTAATGGAATCTCACTCTAGTCCCCTAGTTTAGCCTCTCTAGGTGTGGTCACTAATGGAATCTCACTCTAGTCCCCTAGGAGCTATGTGAAGCAAACCAGACGGTTCACTTCATGAAATCATCATTCACAAATAGGAAACCCCACAATATCATTTAAATAAATAATTATTTATTATTGTGAATGGTATTATATGAGGTTGATGATATGGGATACAATTGGCGTGTATATAGATACACATTGAAATGATAAGTCATGTCCTTTGGGAAAAGGCATGACTTATAAATATACAATATTGACCTATAACATAATAAATGTTTATATATTATTACATCAGTAGTAATATACCCTAGGTAGATTTATTACACTAAGACTCTTGGGCTTTCCCCTAGGGACAAATTAGGAATTTCAGGCCTAATAAAATTACTAACGCACGTTTGAGACTCTAACTTAGAATTTGCATAGTTTTTCACCCCTTTTTTCCATCACTTCTCACTGAATCCTAAAGGTGCTCCACCGATATGCCAGTTCCAGCTTGGTAGACTCCCTCAATATAATCAAGTACAGCAACCTGGGTGTATTAGCAAGAGCAAGAGCTAGTGACCATACAAAAGCCAACATAAAAAACATCTCAACTCCTAGCATACTCATATTGTCGTGAGTTCTCCTGGCTAGACTAGACATTGGCCAAGGCTCGCAGGTTACAGCCATGTACCCAAACATAACCAAACAGATAAATATATACAGAGAGAGAGAGAGAGAGAGAGAGAGAGAACCATGTCCAAAGTCAAATATATCCAGACGTACCAGTTCATCTAAGAAAAATATATTAACAATGTGAAATAGCATAAATCAAACTAAACCATATCAGTCCATATCTGCCATGTGGCAGATCAGTCAAAAGGGGGTCTTACAAGGATTTAACAAATTATTTGGGAGTTTGAATAAGTGTGTTTGAGAGCTGCGCAGTTCTCATTCTGAAATAATTTGTTGTGCTGGAATAGAGAAGCACAGATCCATTGAACTTCAAAAAACTATTGTTCTGCATAAATTTTTGCAGTGGTGTCAGAGTTGGTTTGATCAATATTGTTTTGTGTTGATCAGATCCATAGTCTCAAGATTGTGCGCAGAAACTGCAATTTCTATCATTCTTACCACTCCATGCTTCTTCAAGTGAGACATTCTTGATAGATTTTGTTCAAATTTTGTTAAGAAGATACACTATTGTAAGAACTGCTTCAGCCCAGATATTATTTAATAGATTTTTAACTTTTAGCATGCTCCTTGCAGTCTCCACAATTGTCATGTTCTTCCTCTCTGCAATACCATTATGTTGAGTATATAAGTAAGATAGCAGTCTACAAATGCCATGAGCTTTACAGTAGTTGGAATTTGAAAAAGTCTTTGGATTTGTATTCTCCACCGATATGTGTTCTGAAAACTTTGATGTTATTTTTGCTTTGTCTTTCGACCATTGCCCTAAATTCTTTGAATATTTGTAGCATATTTGATTTGTTCTTGAGAAAGTACATTATACACCTGAATCTTCATTAATAAATCATCAATAAATGTCATAAGATACTTTGTACTTGCCCATGATGAAACTTCATTGGACCACGAAGATAACTATGTACCAAGTTTAATTGCTTGCTTGCTTTCCATGCACCCTCATCAGCATTTTTTCCTGTCACTTACCTATCACAAAAGCTTTGAAGTTTGCACACACCTACTTATTACTAAACAAGAGACAACACATGAACCATATTCAACTTCTTCAAAAGTATTAGCTTTGGTAAATAAGGTGGCCAAACCAAGGATGCCAAAGCTGGCTTTTGGCATTGCCATCCACTGCTAAGAGTAACCTAAGACTTGTTGATTTGTTGTAGTAGCCTTAAAACCTATATTAAACCACCTTCTTAAATGTCAATAGCCACTACGTTAAAGGATTGTCATATCACTTATGAGGCACTTTTCTTCGTCAAACTCATCTTTTTACTACCATCTAGCATTGCAAGCCACTATCTTTTGTGTCATGTTCACAGTGGCCCCTAAGTCTACATACTATAAATCTTTCAATGTGTTTTTGTTCCCTTGAAAAGTAACAAAGACTTCACTTTATCATTGCCATCCCATTCTTCAACACAATTATTTGAATAAATGATCTTTACCTGTGATAAACCATCTTACCTTTTTTACAATCTCTTTCAAAATGACTGCTTGACTTTTATCTAAAGTTCTAACTAATGTTGCTTTTCTTTGAGTTACCATGCCTTATATTGCATTATTTCGGACTCTACCTTCTGTCCTCACTGACCAACATGTTGCTTCAACTTTCTTTTGTAATTTGTTGAATATACATTCTCCAAATTCCTTTATTATTGAAATTTTTCCTTTGCTCCCACCGCATAAATAACCCTCCAAATTCATCAAACGTTGATATTTTGTTCTAGATTATTAAACTAAACCTGTAACAAATCAAAAGAATGACAGAAACTATTAAGTAAAACAATGATTAAAACCATATTTTCAATCTTATCACCAACTGCAATTAGCTGATCTATAACCAAGTTTGGTGACGTGAGCTATTAACGATGCACCTTCACCCACCCTTGTATTATACAATTGATTTCACAAAGCAGAGAACCTCGGTTGCATAGGAAGTCTTGTACAAGGGCTTCAAATGTATACCATTCGATCTCTATGCATCTCCCTTATGCAGAATGGCTTCATCTGAAATTGATATCCCAATAATTGCAGCACCTCCCTGTGTTTATCATAAGCTTCTCAGTCCTACATACCATCTTTGGGTCTCGGTTCTTTCCCATTAATGATATCTTATACTTCCCCACCACAACAATTCTCTTGATTTTAAATTTTCAAACAGTATAATGTTTTCCATCAAGCCTTATGTACATTTGAAAAAACCAACACATGACCACTTTCATCTATGATAAATATTTCAAAAAAAAACACCAGGAAGAAATTATCCTTAAGACAATATCTTTACCATTTTTTAAACAGTCCTAGGAAATCCTTTATGCCCTTTTATAAACCTAGAACACCACTTAGCTTTAAAAAGGGGGAAGGCTTTGACTAGGATATCCTCTGAATAATTTATAAATTTGATAACCTTTCAAACTTTAGAAAACAGATGTTTCTTCTCATTTTTTTCAACAGTAGCAACAACAGACCCCTTGGTTTTCATCTTTGAATCAATTTGGCATCGAGGGTAAGACCAAGGGCATTGAGTTCTGTGATTCAAATCGTTCACAACAAAGTGCACATGCATCTGCAGACTCTATATCTTCACTCCCATCAGCTTCAGCACATGTTTTAAAGTGGTGAATCTCAATATGCACACCAACAACACAAGCAATTCAGAAAACAACCCTGAAAATGTTTTCCACTACACTACCACCATTTGATGATCGATTTCTTGTTGAAGAGTGAATAGATCTTGGATAAAACAACAATTTTCTCTGTGGTGCCTAAAACTACCCTCAATTACACATATCAAGGTTGTCTATGGTGACATAAGCCAGCATCCTGTAACTCTCTTATGGTAGCATCTTCTTTGAAATTACCAGCAGCTACTTCTTTACTTCCATTTGGCATTTTTCACCAGGGCAACAAATTCCATGTTTTTTTCTGGTATGTCTTCTCAATAATTTCTGGAAACATCTCTTTCACTTTGAACTCCAAGCTATTATTTCTTCAGGTTCATTGATGGTTTACAACCCTCCCCCCCAGAAATTGATGACTCTTCTTCTCAAGCTCTTGGCATCACTTCTACTCTAATAAAATGTTGGTTTTCAAACTACACGAGTGACACAGAACACAAGAGAACAATTTCTAACATAAAATTTACTTGATTTCCTAGTGCATAGTAACAAAGATTTATCAGACAACTAGTTTCAAATTTGCCTGTTAAGGCTTAGAATAGACCTATGAAAAATAACCCACTCTAGAATGGACAAAACTTATCTCAAAATTTTCTATCCTATCTTATCTTAATCCTACTTCTTGTTTTAGCAAATAGGACACCATCTAAAATGGGCATTACATATTCTAGCTTGACACATCCACGTGAAATCCCACAATACAAAAGGTGGTATTGAAAGAGGAATATTACTTAAATTGGCCTTGTAATTGGGCATTAGAAATTCGCTCTCTTACTAAAAAACTAAGATCTCAAAGAAAAATGTTTAGAAAGTTCAAAGAATATGTCGTAAAGGCAAACTTTCCCATTCTGGACATATCAAAGAATATGTTAAATTTATCCTCTAAGTAGCATGTTACTTCAGTTTCAACTTTAGAAAGGTCAGATCTGTTAAATTATGAGCTTGATTTCTTATGCGGATTAATTCTTTTATTTTCTTCAACACTTTGATTCCAGCTTAATACACTTCAACAATACCAAATCATAACCGAATAGCAATAACTATGTAGATACATAAGCATGCACATCAACAACACATATACCCTGGGGAAACCTTGTACAAGGAGAAAAACCCCAGCAAACGATATTCCTTTATTGCATTAATAATGTAATATCACTTACAAATATCCACCATGAATGTTCTACTCTTAAAGAGCTTGCCAAGATGACTCTAACCTGACAGAGACCTAAGAGACCCTGCTGAAATACACCTCTGATATGCTGCCTATATTGTTGATATACAACACTGATATGTTGTTGATATACGCCTCTGATATGCAGCCTCTATTGCTAATATACAACACTGATATGCTGTTGATATACACCTCTGATATGCAGCCTCTATTGTTGATATACAGCACTGATATGCTGTTGAAACTTGATATACACCTCTGATATGCAGCCTCTATTGGTGATATACAGCACTGATATGCTGTTGATATACACCTCTGATATGCAGCCTCTATTGTTGATATACAACACTGATATGCTTCTTTGGTATGCTGCCTCTTTATCACTGATATGCGCCTCTATTGCTTCACCCTTAACCTGCGTATCAAACTGTGTTGAAGAGAGGGGTCGACCTCTGCTTATAAAGGCTGAAGAGGAGAAGTGAATGGCTTGAAATAGTAACTTGTTTGTATGCTTTAATCATAACTCAGCTTCATACTTTAGTTCGAACTTAGAACTAGACTTGAGACTTCAATTACAACTCACCCTTGACTTGGCATGCATGCGCACTAACTTAGCATGCACATGACATGCATGCATGCAGTGCATGTCATGCATGCAACATGCAACAACTTGACAACAAAGTCTTTGACTTAAACATGCAACTTTGACTTCTACAACTCGACTCTTTACAAAGCAACTCGAAATTCTCTTCATGGTGGATAATGTCACACGTGCCAATGCACTAGAACAATACATTTATATCATTTGCAATATTAGGAATATCGTTTGTTTCTAGCTCATAAGAATTTTACATTCAACCTAACTTTTGCTAGATGCCTTGACTTTTTCTCATGGCTCACAAGGCTTGACTAGGCTCATAGAGGTTGTACGTTCCCCCTGACTTTTGCACTAGTATGTCTATGCTCACATCGGTTGTACGTTCCCCCTGACTTTTTCATTAGACTCACATAGCATCTCGTTCGTCCTGACCTTTGGTTTGACTCACAGAGGTTGTACGTTCCCCCTAGCTTTTGTCAATACCTCATAAGACTGGTTGATTCTCCAAATCTCCCTGGCTAACCTCAGGGGCCCATATGGCCTCTCATTGGAGAATCACTGTCGATGCTGCCAAATTTAACAAGATCTTGTTGATATAGAATGTATATTGTAACGTTGAGGAACTCCCCCCTTTATAACTAAGGTGGTCAGCCTCTCACCTAGTTCTCTAATCTTTTGTGAAGTTTAATAGATTTTAACTTTGCAATATCCTATGTAAAGAGGACAATGACATAAACAATAGTACATACAATATTCCACAAATCTTCTTAAACAAGTTCAACTCAAAGTCTTAAGCTTGTCCTTCCAAGGTCAGAGGGTATACTCAGTGGTCAGGACTCAGAAGTCCAGGCCCAATGAGGAGCTTAATTATTATTCCCACTTGTCATGAAATCAGAGTGGGGGTTAAGAACATTCAGTGTCCATTGTCGATTCACTAGGTGTGAATCATTGTTCAGTCACTTTGAAAAAACACATTGGACCAAAAATACAGATAAAGCTCATAGAAAATGTGTTTTTGCCATTTGGATAATAACAGAATATCCAGATAAAGAAATCCCTAGACCTTGGAGAGCTTCCAAAGAATAATTTTACAGGAAATCCATTACAGGAGGTCCCTCTCAATGGATCAAAGGGTGCGAACAAAGAAAATCCATCGAAGTGAAGCATTGTCTATCTGCAGAAAAATGAATGTTATCCTCACCAAAACGAGTGTACAAAGTAAATTTATATTATTAACCTCTACCACAAACAAGTAGTTTAAACTTTAGTGTTAATAAGTCAAACCATTTTCAGATAAAACATTACATGTGATGAAAGTGAACTAGAAACCTTCAAAGTGACCATTTACCTTGGACACGTGATGATCCACAATCTGCTTCATTCATTCTAAATTTTTCTCTGACCTTCTTCAACTCTAGTTTGAGCTTCTCTGCTGAAGACATATTATCAGGATGGAAGTACTGCGAAAAGAGAAAAAAAATCAGCTCCATTCCATATAAGATTCGTTTCAAAGCATAATTCTTGGTGAATAAATAACTAAACTAGGAAGGCAATACAAAATATAACAATGAAGCATTAATCATGCTTGCAATTTTGTATGCATCAAAGAAGCTTTTCATAGCAAATCTAAATTGCAGAAAAGCCTCCAATCTAAGAATTGCAATTTTGTTAATTGCAAATTATTTGGAATCATCAAAGTGAAGAAAGTTTGGTATTATCACATAGCTTTGCCATATTTTCATCTGTTTACAAGTCAGATTCCCAGTTCATGAGTTTGAGTTAACAAATGTTTAGCATATCACTCTTAAAGATAACCACAATAATCATCATCAATGGCAACAAAACCATTAGAAAGATTCTGCACAGTTTCTCTACTGGAAATGTTTATAGTATAAAAACAAGCCCAAGAAGTTTTGATTTCATCGGTTTAAACACTAGGATTGAAAATTTAACTGCTTTTGCTCAAAAGCAATTGAAGATGTCCTTATACTTTCGTGGTCTTCAGAGACCTCTGCAGAATCAAAATCAATAACCGACTCACTCTAGAACTAAATCAATTCATCCATGCACTATCATATGGTGTTCATGAGAATGATTGCGACACTAGTGGAAGATAACAGCTAGAAAGGATGGTAACTAAATACCTGTTCAATCAAGTGATCCTTTGGAGGCTGAAGCATGAAATTTGGTGTGGCCTGCCCTCCCAGTTGTCCCAACAAAGCCAATCTCT
Source organism: Picea sitchensis (assembly GCA_010110895.2). NCBI lineage: Eukaryota > Viridiplantae > Streptophyta > Pinopsida > Pinales > Pinaceae > Picea > Picea sitchensis. The sequence continues at coordinate 96,162 of SNQJ01S0049922.1, read as the reverse complement.
GCACTACAAGAACAACGCAGTGAGATCAATATTTATTATACAAAGATAGAGAATGCAAATGCTGCAGAGATCAAGACTAGAATCAGGTTATACCAAGTCTAAGACATGCAGAACATCAGTGAATATATTTTATCCAATGTGGGAAAAACACATCTCGGCTAAATGCACTCAAGATTTGAATTCATCTTTTTCCAACAAGGGATTGAGGTCGAGACTTAGTGTTTATGCAATACAGCGAAATAACAATGAAGGAAAATAAAAGTTCAGAGTTCAATTGGCAAGGACATGCAAATAACCAGTCAAAAAAAGATTATGGGTTTAAGGTTTAACCAACGTAGAGACACAGATAACATATCAAGGATAAAGATGGGCAAACAAGTTTAGCCAATGCACAAATATTGAGAACAAGATGAACATAGACGTCTATATTTTGACGCTTTTCCTGGATAAAGATGCTTATAATAGTCTAAAAGCGTATCAGGATATAGGGTTTAAGGAAAAGGAAGAATTTAGAGTACATTAATAATTATTATCGATGAATGGGATTGGGAGATAGACAGTTACTTACGTGATGATTTTTTATTGGAACTCTCTGTAGTCACGCGCAATTGAACAAGGCTTTCCCTCAAATCTTTGAACGAAATTCCACCGATCTTCGACTCCGTCTCCTTCTCTTCTATTTCGCGCAATTTCTGCAGTCTCTCGTTGAGCTCACTGAGGGAAAACCCCAACCCCTTTCTTTCCTCGTGTTGGACATCTGGACGGAGTTTCCTCAGTTTCTCTCCCAAATCGTCGTAGCTATACATCTTCATAAACTCTGTTTTTGCTGCTGCAGACTGAGAATATCCACCCGCCTTTTCGCGCATTTCCCTCCCAAAAACAGATGAAGGAAGAGAAGAAGGAGGAGGAGCTGCCCCACCTCCACCAGGCTGCAATCTGAGACTCTCTCCAAATGATTTGAGTGAAAAGGAACCCAACGATTCATTGCTCTCCTTAGCTTTATTGGAACGGAGCTGCTGAAGGCTTTCTCGGATTGCTTGGAAAGATAGCCTCTCTTTGCCTTCCTGCTGCTGCCTATTGATGTTACTTTTATTGCCCACGCTACTCTCGTAGAGGGCTTGAAATGAAACCCCGGCGGCATGATCGCTTGAAGAAGAGATATTTGGGGGCGATTTTTGGAAGGTAGTAGGTGCTGCGGATTTCATTCGAAATTCTGACAAATTCTTACGTATCTCATCCAGCGATGCAACGCTGGGCTTGTGGTCTGGAAATACCACGTGATCATCAAAATTCGTGGACTGGCCGAGTAGGGTTTGAGAAAGAGGCTGAGGTCGCCTTCGTTGAGGAATAGGATTTCGAAGACTTGCCTTGACATCCTGGAAGTGTGAAATATTATTCTTTGTTTTGGAGTCTTCTTCTTCTTGTTCAGATTGATTATGAATAGTGGTGCTTTTGCTTGGTTCGAGACTCTGTTTGAGATCACTGAAAGAAGGAATCCCTGTCCCTCCTCCGCCTTCTTCGTTGTCCTTTTCCACATCTGATGAAGTATCGGAGGAGGAGGTCGCAGACAACTTCCTGGTGTAAGGGGCATTACTGTAGGCTTTGAGTGACGTAGTCCTGCTGCTGCCATGAATCCATCGTGAGACGCTTCGCCATCCAACTGCAGCTGCTGCCATTGATCGGGCGACAGGATGCTAAAATTATGAAGCCAAAAAGTGCTTAGATGGTGAAGGGGAAGGTTTATAGAGAAGAAACATCAGCTTCCTTTGGAGGTTTCAGCGTCCTCTCGTATAATCTCCGTGGTCGGTTGCGGTTTAGCAGAGTTAGCGGTCACATGAGATTAAATATATCTTACACATGCAATATTTATTCTTTGGTTTGGGATCTTTTTCTTCTTGTTGTGTGGAGTAATGATGAATATCGTTTTCCTCCATGTTTGAAATCAAGGGAGAGAAGGGATCATGTTCCTCCATTTTATTTTTTTTGGTTACTTCTTTGTTTATGATGAAGTATTGGACGAGGAGGTCACAAACAACTTTTTCTTGTAAAATGCAGTATGGTAGGGTTTGAGTGGTGTAATATTGTTGTTGAGAATGAATTATGAGACACTTTGTCATTTAATCGCAATTGTTGTTGATAGAATAATTAATTATGAAGATTATGCAAGTATATTGAAGATGAAAGTTTATAGAGAAGAAGAAGCATCATCTTTTGGATGGGATGGGAGGTTTTAGTGTTTTATTGTATGATTTATGTGGTCAATATCAATTAAGCATTAAAGTGAAAGGTCATACGCACTGTAATTTTTTTTGGGTGTGCACATAAGTAATGACTTATTACGCAAGCCACTAAATATGTGTATTCTTTGTTTTGGGATCTTCTTCTTGTCGTTTGGATTGATGATGAGTACTATTGATTTTGTCTTTTTTGAGACTCTGTTTGAGATCATTGAAAGAAGGATCCCCATATATTCTCCACCTTTTTCATTATCTCTCTCCACATTTGATGAAGTATCAGAGGAGGTCGTAGACAACTTCTTGGTGTAAAGCACATTACTATGATGTTGCTACCAAGAATTAATCATGAGACGCTTCACCATCCCAATGTAGTTGTTGACATTGATGGAGTGATTGATTGTGAAGATTATGCTAGGCTCATGAAGGTGAAGGTTTATAGAGAAGAAGAGGTGGTTTCCATTGGACGAAAGGTTTTAGGGTTTTATCATATGACTTTTGTGGCCAATATTGGTTAAGCATTAGAGTGAGAGGTTACATGGATTGTAATTTTTTTATTGTGCATATAAGCAATGACTTATTACAAGTGAGACTAAATATATCATTACACATGCAAATATATATTTATCTTTGTAATAATTATTGAGATAGCAAGGCCCAAATCCAAATCCTCAACTATTGGAAAATTCCATTTGCACAACAACTGATGAGGGATTATCCGCGTCCTGGAAGGAGATGGAAATAGAGGAAGGTGGAAAAAACAAAGGGAGACAAGGTACCTAAGGTAATCTCTATAATCAATGAAGAGCTAGGAAATAATAAAACTATGGAAGAAGTGGAAAAGGTAATGGGCTTCTAGAAAATATGACTCTAATGGGTAAATACAGAGGTTAATTTCATCAAACACTAGACAAAAATGTAATATCTCAATTTTTACCCTCTCAAATAATTTGAATTTAATCATGTTTAAATGTTTTTGCGTAGATATTTCTATCACTATGCCTTATTCACACCATGAGGTAAACATGTCATGGTGATTTTGAATACTTGTAAACATTATTATTTTGGAGTGAATAAAAGAACCAAGACTTATCGAGCATGAGCTCCTAAAGGGACTATGATACCACAAGAGGAAAAAGGTGAGAGGGTCTAAGGGAATTTTTACATGCCTACAATCATGTCCCTTTTTACCCACCTTGTCATTATTTTAGCTTTCACTCTTTTGTGATATTAAGCATAACATGTAGTCTAAATTGGAAATAAGAGAAGTAGATGAAACCAACTCTTAGATCTAGGCAATCACCTCCTACATTCTAATATATCCCTTACATAATTAAAACAAAAAGAAGTTGGTTTGAGACTCTTACTTGCCATCTTTCACTTATGCAAAGAGGGGAGAATTCAAATGGAAGGGGAGAGCTAACTTTTTTGGAGATGATAGAAGAGAAGAAAATAGAGTTTTAACTAGGAAATGAAGGTTGCAATATTATGTGATTGATTATCCCATGAAAGAAGGCCATAATAACCCCAAGAAGAGGAGAAGAAAGAGAAAAGGGCATAGAGAAGATGAAGAAAGAGATGATGTACAGTGAAAAAAAAGGCCAAACTAACAAGAGAGACATCCTTACAATTCCTTAAGAAATTTGATCATAAATTGCCCAAGAACCAAGAAAAAAATATGTTGAAGTTAAATCTATAAATGGATAACAATTTGGAATTTTATGCATGCACTGAAGAGCAGCGAAGGGGAGAAATTCCAAGGGATTATTGAACAAAAAAGGAAGAACCCTTCTTGTGTTGTGTGGAGCAAGTATTGTGAGTGCCAAAGCCAATCTGATTAAAGAACTTAGTAGTTGGTTGCTTGGTTGATCTTTCATGCTTTTGGGGATTGAAATAATAGCTTGAGAGAATCATGAGTTTTCCTCCTTTGCCCTGGAGGTCCCATAGCCTAGCTAGGGGGTGGTGTCCATAGAGGACTACCTATGCTTCGATGGAAAATTGCTTTGTCCCAATGAGTTGTTTGGTATTCAGTGTTTGCAAAAGATAAGTATATTCATCTTTCTCTTTGGTTAAGATCTCAATCATGATGAAATCTATATGTATATTAGCATTATTTATTTTGAGTTCATGCCACGAAAATTATGTACATCTTGATAAGTGAATGGTTGTTGTTATAATTGATTAAATTGTGAAATTTGTATCATAATGCATTTACAAACCTCACGCATGTAAATTATTTGAAGAAATGCATTAAAAATTGGTTTCATATTTTTAGTGCAATGATGTCAAGTGAAGTTGAATAAAGACCAAATTTTTAGTGCAATTAGCTAGGACATATCCTTGAGTTCTCACAAAAAATTAGCTTCAGATTTCCCTCTATGACCACTAAAAACATAAAATGGTTGTAGATGAAAGTATACCATAACGTGGCCATATGGTGTCCACTGACATTCAAATTTAATAGTAAGTAGCTAACATCAATATCCACATTCTGACCCAAAACTAGCTTCAGATTTTCACTTATGACCCATAAAAACACAAAATGGATGTATATGAAATTCTACTATAACTTGGCCATATGATGTCCATTGGCATTCAAATTTTAAGAGCAAGTATCTGACATCAATATCCACATTATCACCAAACTTTAGAGTTGGATTCATTCATTTCACTTCCCAAAAGGTTAAAATACAATCATGTCAAGAAGGGCAATCCCAATCTCCCATACCCCAGACAATTTATGTTTGTTGTATATGGAAAGTTTTGGCATTTGAAGTGAATGTTTTTAAGGGATTAAATGAAATGGTTATCTTTGTCATGAATTGATGTGAACCGTATTTATTCTTACATTTTCCTCTCAAAAGAAGAAGGAGGTCATATCCCCCATACCCCTAAAATCATATGAATGTTATGCATAGATTATTATGTAACTATTATAAATTAATTTGAAGATTGCTATGAGATATTTACCTCTATCATATGATGGATTGCATCATGTTTTGGCCTCAACATTGTGAGTGCCTTTTTTATATGGCTTTATGCCATTATTTATAACCATGTATTTGTGAATAATAAAGCAAGAGACCTGTAGAATAAATAATCATTAGACAAGAAGCTTGTAGATTAAATAATCACTTTCTTATGTTTAATATGACCCTAATGATCATGGATTTGCACTTCTAATCAAGGGAAAAGGTGTTATATGCATGAGATTGAGGACCTTAACTCTAAACCATATAATTATTTTCGTTTGAAGAGAACAAGACCTCTATCTAAGTGTTCGACAAAACAAGGTATTCCAACACAGGAATAACACCTTCAGTAACCACTCATGCAACCAAATCAAAGATCAACACATCGATGTTTTTATGTGGTTAAAACCCTCGAAGAGAGAAACAGTCCATGAACCCAACCAACGTGGCCACTTGAGGCAATATATTAATGCGAAATAAAATATTTTACAAGAGAGATCATCACAATCAATCACTAGCAAATGACCCTCCATGCTCTTTAAATAGATATCATGGACCAATCAAGTGTTAAGCCATGGATGAATGTAGCCATTAAGATTGAGAAGATTATGAGTTGTCGGATCACTATATGTATAGAACATATCGTGATCGTCGAAATACTGTTGAAATAATGTAACTACAAAGAGTATTCTAATTATTATTTGATATGTTATTCATCGGATCAATCCCCATTGTGGATTGATCATGTCGGTTATTGTAATAGGAACAAATCCCCTTTTGCATTGATCAAAAGACAATTGTAATAGGCAGAATAAGAAGTCGACCCCGACAGATATTAAAGAGGCCCAAAAATATAATAAAGGTGAGTTTACCCACCCAGTTTGAGAAGTCAGACCTACCAGTGAAGAGACACTTCACACGTGCCATACTTGTATAAATAAAGAGGCCAGTGCCTCACTTAGACACACAACTCACTTGCTCATTGAGAGACAAGTTTCGAATATGTTGCTGGAGAAGAATGAGAGAGAGAGTGGCGCATATCTGGGAGCAGGAGAGGACTTTATGTATTAGTTTAAAGAGAGATCTCTTGGCATTATGTTGGCTATCTCCCATATTAGGAAGTTTTTTTTGGGTTTCTTCCCCTAGAGGGTTTCCCGAGGGATAAATGTTGTGTCTCTTGTGATTGTGTATTTCGGTGATCTTGGATTATACTGTTGTTATCTAATGAAATGCAAAAAAAAAACTATAATAATGGCTTAAACATTAACATGGTATGAGAGACAAATTTGAAGGAAGCATCTTTCACAGAGTGAAAAACATCACTGTTGCCATTACATGTAAATTAGGGCTTTTGATGGTGAAACTTTTCAGCCCCCAAAACCATCTAGAAAGTGTGACCTCCCCTAAGGATAGGTTTAGCACTCTGGTAGCACCCTTTTCAATGTTTGGATCTCCGGAAGAGTGACCTAAGTTTCACAAAGTACGAGAAAATCGATTATACAGTACCGGAAGTACCAGGCTGGAGGTACTAGAAGCCAAACACAGTCAATCTAAAGATCAAGTTTGGAGGAGCAAAAGTTGGATTTTCTGAGATCCAAACACACCGGGCTACTCACCTCGATAGCCTTTTTACTCCTAGTAAGTTCGAGTTTTATTTTGAGCACTTTCATTTTAGAGCATTTTCTTAGCTCCAGCCTTAAAATATGCAAGCGTTAAGCTTGTTGACAAGTTAGAAGAGTGGAAAAGAAACTCCGTATACTTGGAAGTATTGGATTAGCCTCATTCTTGAAGAGAATGACCTAGCAAGATGCGTCAAAGAAAGTATGGGAACCGGTCGTCTTTACTTGAGAAAGGAAAAAGCAAAAGGACACAATAAAGAGACCAAAGAATCATTGCAGATTCAATCAAAGACCACACGATTCCTTATGTGTCATCTAAAGAGACTCTGAAAGAAATGTTTGATGCACCTTATTAGGCTATGAAGGAAAGAATATAAATCGGAAGATGAAACTTAGAACTCAACTAAAGAATACAAAAGGATGCAAAAGGGAGAAATGATTGGAATGCTTCTCAGGAATCTTAGAATTCAAAAGAACAATAGAATCTATTGGAGATACCATGACGAAGGCGAACTCATAATGGCGACCCTAAATGGTCTCAAGACCAGGATGCTTTCATCCAAATGATATGTGCCAGATCGGAGAGTTGAAGTTTGATAGTCTATGGGTAGAATGCATCCAAGAAGAAACAAGAGTAACAAATCATGAGATGTTACTAGCGAGGGATGATGATCAAGCCCTAGCTACTCACGCACCAAAGGAGGAAGGAAGAAACCCTACTTCCAAAGGGAGACTCATAAAGAGCCTCAGCAGTCAAACAAATTCAATCATAAAGAATCTCATCCAATGGGATTTGAGGAAGAAAGGACAATGAAAGGAAGGAGACTACTCATCTATACAATGATAACATTGTATAGATAAGAGATGGGACGCATTGGCGAATTTTTTGTCCGACTAGGGCAGAAGAATACAAGAGAAACATAAGAGGCTCCCTGAGGTAGGAAGAGCCACCTGCAAAGATGATAAGAGATCGGATCAAAGACCATGTCTTGATCTCTCCGGGATCTGTAACACGAGGAGAGGACACTTGGCTCATTGATAGTGGTGCATCCAAGCACATGCCAGGACAAAGAAACATTCTCTCTTGTATCTGGAAAAGAAGTTTTCGAGAGAGTAACACTTGGAATGATTACCAATATCGATCAAAGGGAGTGGGAGAATCAAACCATAAACTAGAATTCTAGGAATTCACTAAAAATGAAGGGCCATTACTATATGTACCAGGATTGAAGAACCTACTCTCCATTTTCAACTTTAGACAAGAAAGGCTTGAGAGTTGCCTTTATAGATGGAAAGTTCTTATGTGGGCTAAAGGAGGAAACCTTAAATGAAGCAATCATCTGTTGGAAATGAAGAAAATGGCTTATATAAACTAGAAGTTACTCGAGGAGAACATCTACACCATTGAAAACTCATGTGAACTTTGGCATAGAAGAAAGGCTTCAGAGTTGCCTTGTAGTTGATGTGGGCTTATATTCTATGCCAAAGTTCGCAGGTTTACTAGAACTCAAGGTGACCATAAGGAAGGCATATGCAATGGTGTACTGAGGGAAAGAACATCAGAAACCGTTTGAGGGACAATAGGGCAGAAGGAGTCCTATAATAGTATTCCAGTTCTTATGTGGCCCTATTATCCTCCATTATCAGGTATGTATATTATGTATCATTCATTGAAGTGATTATACCTTAAAACTGAGATATAGCTCTTGAAACTAAAGAGATGAAGTGTTCCAAGTAAGTTCAAAGAATTCAATATGATAGAAGACAGCTACGAAGAAGATTAAAGATACTTGGTGGATAATGGAGAATATACACCAAAGAGTTTGTGAACCACGCAAGATGTTTGGGATAGAGAGACTCACTTACCCTATAATCCCCAACAAAGCCAGTTGCTTAAATTTGAGCGGAAGAAACGAGGAACCATGAGTTGTAGAGACTATGATCCATGATCAAGATCTTCCTATGTGCTTATGAAGCAGCTATGGCAGCTGTTATTGTATGTGTGTAGAACCGATTGTCCCATAATGCACATAGGGCTCAAGACACGAGATATATTCACGAGAAAGAGCTGGAGAGTAGAAGCATCTCAAAATGTTGGCTATCAGAGTTTATTCATATACCTAAAGAAAGAGAAACGGTTTTGGACCCTTAGTGTTGAAGGAATATTTGGGAATACTTGTGGGGTCTCCAAGACCTTCAGAATCCATATATCTGGTCAACATCACATTGAGATGTGAGGGATGCTGACCTTTGATGAAAGATAAACAAGAATGTAAAACTATACTAGCTTGAAGAGGTATATGAAGAAGAGTCTATAATCCCCAATACTGCAATGAAGAAGGTTCCCAATTTACCCGAGCCGATTGAGGGAAGTGGTAACTTCCCTTGATGAGGAAAATATTGAAGACCATGATATAGTAGAAGTGAAAGAACCTCCTCAAATGGCGATCCTCCATAAAAAGAAAGCCCGACTTGGGCTAGAGCTTATTCAAGATGGAGAGAAGTCTGGTGTTCCCCAAGGAACTCTGAGGGCGGGTGAATAAAATCCATTCTCCAGTTATATGACTTCGATGTGTGATCTCCTAGAGGAGCCTACCTATTTTGAAAAATCCATTCAGGAGAAAGAATGGAATCTGCATCAATCAAAGGAATACCAATCCATAATGAAGAGCGAAGTGGAAATAGTTCCCATACCAAAAGAATAAAGATGTGGTATGTCCGGTTAAAACAACCAGATAAAACTTAATATATTGATGGAGTAGTGCTCACAGCAATATTTGTCATATTTGCTTTTCCCAGAAGGAAGGCATTAGGCTATGAAGAGACAGTTTTTCTCATGTGGCGGATACACTTGATCCAGGGCAAATGCTCTTAGGCTGGATGAAGTGGAAAGTACACCCGGATGGGCTGATAGAGGGGCAACACCAGTGATGTCATCAAAGAGAAACATATAGAGCAACCTCAAGGATTGAGGTTGAAGATTCTCATGTCTACTTAAGTTGAAGTAAGCTCTTAGAGATTGGTATGGCCATATAGGTAGTTTCTTGAGGAGCTTAGCCTTTACCAAGAGTAAAACAGACACAAATCTCTACTTCAAAAATATGAATAATGAAGGTAATCTTCTTGCTATATGGATATTTTATTCTTAAGCTGGAAGAAAAGCTCATCCTTGAATATAAAAGGAGACTTGCCTCGAATTTGAGATGAAAGACCTCGAGCTAATGCATTATTTATTAGGTCTTGAGGGTTGGCATAGTTCTGGGAGGATCTTCCTTAACCAAAGGGAAGTACACGGTCAAATCTTGAAGAGATTGGACATGTTGGAATGCAAACCATGGATACATGGAAGCGAAATTTGAAAGGCATTGGTCGATGCGCCGTCATATTTGATTGATGCCACACTTTATAGAATGATTATTGGATCGTTGATGTACACAGCCGAACCTGGACCAAACATTTGTTTTATTGAACACCTTGGAGTCAATTTAGAACCCATACATATTCACCTAGTGGTACATAAAACATGTGATGAGGTACCTTAGAGTTACAATGGATTATAGTCTCGGCTAATATTATGGAGATCATGATTTCACATTGAGTGGATATCTTGTCTGATTAGGCGAGGAAGTATTTACGATAGGAAAAGCACTGGATATTGTTTCAATTTAGGATCGAGTTGTGATCTAAATGCTTGAGTAGAAACAATCTGATGTACTCTGGCTGTGGAAGCCTCATACATTGTTACGTGTTCTACAATTTGCAAAGCTATATGCCTTGAAGTTGTTGACCGGCCTAATTTGACTTAGAGATAGGAGCAACCTTGATTCTATGTGACAACGAGAACTACATAAAGATGCCAGAGAATCCTATATTCCACGGTGGTTGAAGCACATAGAGATCTGTTATCATTACATTTGTGACATGGTACAAAAGGGACCTTAAATCTCCAGTACTTTAGCACGGATGAATAGGTTGTTGTGATGTTGACCAAGCCCCTATCTGATGTGAAGTTTGAGTACTTTTGAGATAAGCAGCGCCAGATGCAGAAAAGGACCTTTCGAGAAAGGGGGAGTAGTTGTTGTATTCCTTGCTTATGACCTGGTTGTCGGGCCCGTAAGTAGGATAGAGATGTTCTTGCCCGACCCTAGTTAATGGGGCCGATAGAAGCAAGATGAGATGTTCCTTGATTATGACCCTGGTTATGGGGCCAGAAAAACAAGATGAGATGTTCCTTTCTTGTGACCTAGTTATGGGGCAGTAAAACAAAGATAGAGATGTTTTGTGCTTGACCTAGTTATGGGGCTTCGTAAAACAAGATGAGATGTGTACCTTGCTTCGGACGATGGTTGTCAGGCGTAAATCAAGATGATATGATGAGACTATGCTTGAGCTTGGATAGTTGTAACGTAAAACCGATCTAGTATCACCTTAGGCAGGATGGTTGTGGCGTAAAGCATGATGGAAGTATCTTGCTTCCGGCAGGTGATGTGGCGTGAAGCAAGGCAGTAGAGATAGAAGGACTAGTGTTGTGCTTCCCGACTTGATAACTATAGCGTAAATCCATCCTAGTATCTTGCTTCCAGCTTAGGTGTTGTGACATAAAGCAAGACATTGAGATGAGACAAATACTAAGCTTCGGCTTAGCGGCCTATGGCGTAAAGCCAGTCTTGTATTATGATATGAGCCCACGTATCTTTGCGATGATGATGATATTTTAGTTTTATACTAATACATGGCCAGTCCTAAATGATGATGGCATTCCTTGAGAGTGACGATGTTGATGTCGATGAAGAAAACTTCGATGATTTATAGATCGCTTGGTCAGGTGTTCCAAGATGATATTGATGATGTTGTCCTCGACCACTTGAGGTTGTTGATGATGTTATCCTCTCTCTCTCGCCTTGATCTTTGTGAAGAATACCCTTCTTGTTAAGGGGTGTTGAAATAAATATGGCTACCAAAGTGTATCCTAATTATTATTTGATATATTATTCATGGATCAATCCCCATTTGTGGATTAGTCATATGCAGTTAATGTAATAGGACCGAAATCCTTTTGTGGATTGGTCAAAGAACAATTGTAATAGGCGGGGAATAAAGTGCGGCCCAGAGCAATATATTAAAGAGGCCCTTAAATATAATAAAGGTGGAGTTTACCCACCCAGGACTTGAAGTCGGCCCTTCTGGGTGAAGAGACGCTTCTGCGTGGAACTTATTATAAATAAAGAGACCAACACCTCCTTAGACACACAACTCACTTGCTCATTTGAGACAAGTTTCGGAATCCGTTCTTTGGAAAGAAGAGAGAGTGTGTTGCATATCTGGGAGAGGACTTTACGTATTAGTTTAAAGAGATCTCTTGGCATTACCATTAGCTATCTATATTAAGGAAGTTTCATTGGGTTTTCTTCTTCCTCGAAGGGTTCCAGGGATAAATGTTGTGTCTCTTATGATTGTGTATTTCTCGGTGATCTTGGATTATGCTATTCTTATCTAATGAAATGCAAAACTATAATAATGGCTTAATTATCTAATGAAATGCAAAAAACTATAATAATGGCTTAAACATTAACAAATACATAACTACAAATGCATACTAAAGAAACACACTAAGAAACACACTTTTACCTAAATACATGTTACACCAAGTTGATCTTAACTAACTCTTAAGTGTTTAAAGGTGAGCAGGCAAAGGTGGATTTTCATCCTCACTATCGTCAGTTGAAGAAGAAACAATAATAGGAATAGAATATGGCACAAACGTTGAATATGGCTCACGGGCCGAAGATGGCACAAACATTGAATTAGGCTCGTAGGCCAAGAGATTTTCATCAAATTTAACATATCTTCTAATAAAAATTTCATTGGAATGAGGTTGAAGAAGTCAGTTGCTAGCCTTTGACATCTTCAGAATATCCAACAAAAATGCATTTCTTACTTTTAGGCTACAATGCTTTCCTTTTCTCACCAGGAATGTGAGACCATGCTATACTACCAAATACATAGAAGTGACTTACATCAGGCTTAATTATAGTCCATGCTTCTTCTGGTGTTATATTTTTTAAAGCCTTTGTGGGAGTGTGATTTACTATGTAACTTGCACAGTTGATGGCTTCCACCCAATAAAGAAGATGTAATCTTTTAGATTAGATCATACATTTAGCCATTTCCTTTAATGTGTGATTCTTTCTCTCAGCAACACTATTTCGTTGTGGTGTATATGGAACAATATGTTGCATTTGAATGCCATGTACAGTGTAGTAACATTTAAATTTGTTGTTCATGTATTCACCTGCATTATATTTTCCTAATCATCAAAGTTGATGTCTAGATTGTTTTTCTACAAGGGCCTTGTAGGCCAAAAATTGATCAAAAACTTCATTATTAAGTTTTAAGAAGTAAACCCAAGTGCGTTTGGAGAAGTCATCAATGAAAGTTAAGAAGTACTTACACCCAGAGAAAGAAGGAGAAGAAAGTGAACCACACAAATCATTGTGAACAAGTTGCAAAGGGGCCTAGGCATGCAAAGATGCATGTTTGTCATAATTGTCTCGATGATGTTTGTCGAGAACACAACCAGAATAAAACACCATCTCTACAAAAAACGAGAGGAAGACTACTCACCATATGTTGATTACATAGTTGTTGCAACGAGTGATAGTTTAGATGACCGAATCGCTCATGCCAAAGTTTGTTCAAGTCATCGCTATGAGAGTAAACCCAAGTGCGTCTGGAGAAGTCATCAATGAAAATTAAGAAGTACTTGCACCCAGAGAAAGAAAGAGAAGAAAGTGAACCACACAAATCATTGTGAACAAGTTACAAAGGGTACTAGGTGTGCAAAGAGACACATTTATTATAACTATCTCGATGATGTTTGTCGATAACACAACCGACACAAACACCATATCTACAATAAATGAGAGGAAGACTAGTCACCATATGTTGATTACATAGTTGTTGCAATGAGCGATAGTTTAGATGACCAAACCGCTCGTGCCAAAGTTTGCTCAAGTCATCGCTATGAGCAACAAAAACTTATGGAAAATATGATGACCCAAAGTTGTCAAAATTGTACAACCTAGTAGCATCATCAACAATTCAAGTTGTTAGGACATAGTTATGATCTTTTAAATCATCGATTACAATTTGGTGAGGTGAAAACTCTACAGTTTTACCTCCACTTGAATGAGTGATTTGATACACTAATAGAAGGTTGCAGGAAAGACTGGAACACACAGTACATCATTGAAATGACCATTATCTACTTGAACTATTTCATACCCTACAACACTAAGAGATCTATCATCACCGACAAATATTTGTTTGGTGTTACATTCATTAAGAGTAGAAAATGGCTTTATCCTCAACCATATGATATGATGATCTAGAATCAATAAGCCACTCATCATAAGAAGAACTAGAAGTTGCATTAAAGGAGAAACCAAAAGCAGAAAGTGCATGTCCACGAGAAGAAGACGAATCAAGATTGATGTTGTGCTTCGTCATTGTTGCTTACAAGGCTTCGATATTTTTAAGACATTTAGAGTCCACGAGACCATCTAGGCCACAAAAGTTGCAATGCCTATTAGTCTTCTTACATTTGGATTTTGCTCATTTGTCACCATTCAGAGCAGAAGCTATTTGAGAGAGTTTGGGACCTTTATTTTTGCTTATTATTGTGAGGATGTCACTTTTTGGGATGCTTAGATTTATATTTCTATTGGGCCACTCAAGGTTTGTTAGATGTACCTGCAGTGTTGATCACCCCAAGTTGCAAAAAATTATCTTGCTCTCTAATAAGAGAATCACAAAAATACTAAAGAGTGGGTTCTTTATAAGCACTCCCTAGAGCTTCTTTAGTGGCATAAAAGGCAGATACAAAAACAAAATATGCACTACCATGGTTAGAAAGAATAGCATATATGCATTAGTCACCCTCTAGATATATTTTATCTTTACATAAAAGTCTAAGTGTTTTGAACTTAAATAAATAATCCTCAATGCAAGGAAAATCATTGGGACTTAAAGTCATTAACTGATTTTCAATCTAGTGAACTCAAATCACATTGTGTTTATCAAACATAGCTTCAGGCTTAACCCAAGCTTCATCCAGGTCATAAATTCCTTCAAGGTGAAACCTTAAATCATGAGAGATGGGCATTCTTATTAGTCCACGTGCTTCAACATTCTTACTATCCCATTTGGCTTTATTTTCGACATTAGTAGGAGCTTGTTATTTTCCCAAGGTAATTTGATACAGTCATTTACTTCTTAGTACGTCCTCCACATGGGATTTGCATGAGAAGTAGTTAGTATTGGTAAGAAAAGATCACTTGGAGTAGCCATTTTAAAATTACATTCAGATAACAGGGATTCAAAAGTTGAAATTGACTAGATGGATTGAAATCTCTCAAAAAAATAGGATGTTTAAAAAAAAGGCATTGAAAATGGACTTCAGATGTGAAATTTATGCCCTTTTAAAAAAGGCACAAACGATGACCAAAGTACCACATGGCAGGCAAAAGTTGGCCCACGTGGTGATGGATGCACACAATTCTCTTCCTTCTCTAACTTTGTTTATAAGTTAACTGTTACAAATAAACTACTTATGAAGTGATCCACTTTTGTAGAATAAGTGAGAATCTATTTTACAATGAAGTTACTTCATAAATTAAAGTTGCATGCAAAAAAAGTAACTAAAAAAAAAATTAAAACTACTTTATAGTGATTCACTTATATAATGTAAGTGAAATGCACTTTACAATGAATGCATGAACTTTTTCAAAAGGTAACTTAAAAGGATATTTGGACTCAAGACCTCTTATTACGTAAAACAACTCTCAACTAAGTTAGCTAGTGCAAAATACATAACAACTGTAAATGAGGAGGACGGGGTTGTTGTTGTAGTTGTTGAAGCTTCGTCTCAAAGTGCATGCTTACCCCGAGAACCTTCCTTTCTTCACGGTCATACAAAAACAAGTGAAATTTCGGAGAAAAAAAAATTGAATCTCAACAACAATGGGGTTAGATCTCAATTAGCTTACTCGGAAAATGCAAGTTTTCTATTTGTTTATGATTTTATAGGCTTACATACAATGCAAATTAAAGAGCATACACAAAAAATAAAATTTGTTTTCCACTATGTTTTTTATTTGTTGAGATCGCATAGAGCACACGACAAAGAGCATACATGATCCAGATTATGTTGAGAATGAAATGAGATATGAACAAAACTATATCAGAGAAGACAAAAATACAGTGAAACCCAACTTCTATTAATGAATAACAAAATATTGTAGAACACAAACTAGATAGAATGGTGGTGGCTAAAATGATGTATCATGTGCAAACATAAAACTTTTCGAGTTAAACAAAAAGCATTCTTAATCGAAAGAAGTGATTTGGACGCAATGGAACAATCCTCTCTGCCCAAAAAATGCACAAAAATAGAAAAAAACTAGAAATGTAGCTACACGATTTCAAGATCTCGATCTACAATGGGAGCAAGTCTTCAAGCGGGCTCTGATGCCACGTTCGACAAAATAGGGTATTCCAAAATGGGATTATTACCTTCAATAACCACTCACACAACCAAATCAAAGATCAACACACCAATTTTTTTACATAGTTAAAACCCTCAAAGAGGGAAACAGTCCACGGCCCCAGCCAACATGGCCACTCGAGGCAATATATTAATGCAAAAGAAAATTATTTTACAAGAGAGTTTATCATAATTGATCATCAACAAATGACCCTCCATGCTCTTTAAATAGAGATTGTGAACCGATTGGATGCTAAGTCATGGATCAATGTAGCCATTAAGATCGAGAAGAACATGAGTTGTCGGATCACTCTATGTCTAAAACATATCGTGACCATCGGATTACATAACAACAAATGCATACTAAAGAAACACACTTTTACCTAAAGACACATTAAACCAAGTTGACCTTAACAAACTCCTAAGTCTCTAAATATCCTAACACTAAGAGATTATAGGGAGTTGATGAGTTGAGATGATTGATGAACCTATGAAATAGTGTTGGTATGTGAATCATAACCTCATGTTTATTGTAATTTGGTTATACTATCCATACTCAAGTTTCACCATCTTGAAAAGGTATTATGTGGCAAATTGTGAAATTCTAGTTCTAATTAAAATGAGATCTTCAACTTGATTTTGTTTCTGAAGAAATTGTTATCTAGACTTTTCATTTAAAGATGGAAAGCTTGACTTTATGTTGACTATTGTAATGTCAAACTCTATCATAGTAATTACGAAGAAGGGTTTTTATGTTGTAAATGATCTTAATGTGTAGTATTTTGATTTACATATTGTTGCTATCTATGAAATGTTAGGTCAATAGGACCTACTTTTGACATTAAGAATAAACATACATTATAAATTGGTACCAAAGCTAAGATTACAATACTAGAGGTTGGAAGGGCTCAAAGAAAAATGGATGGCAGCAACTTATGATGTTATGTTAAAACTAACATTTTATTTTCTTTGTTTCTTTTGTTACACAATGACTAGTGTTCAAACAAATTTCAGGTAATCAATCTTGTGTAGTTGAGTAAGTGTCTGCATGAAAGATTTACTAAACCTTCAAGAAACTCAATTGAATGAAAGAAGAAATATTGAGACTCTTCCAAATGTAGCAGAAATCATGAGAAGCCTCAAAGTAGAACTTCAAAGTTGCAGAGAAGATAATGAGAAGACAATAAAAGTTCAAGAAGAACATAATGAATTAAATGTTGCATCAAGGATTAATTTCAAGTAACACTGATAAAAGTCCTTAAAAGAAGAGATACCATGGTGTTGAGAATCAAATATCCAATGATGGGACATACACACCATTTGAATCATGAAACAATGATACAACTACTTCTAAAGATTCAATCAACGCCGATTCAAGGCCTTCTTCTTATAGACAAAGTAAGAAGAGGCATTCTAAAGATTATTTACAAGGGAAATTCATAAAGGTGAAACCATCTACCTTTGATGGTGAGGTCAAATCGGGTGAAAAAGTTGAAGCATGTCTTCTTGGAATAAGGAAATATTTTCAAATACATGAATATTGTAGGAACATGAAGGCTAGAGTGGCCATTTTTAATATGAATGGGAGAGCATATATTTGGTGGGAAGACCTCAAAAAATTGAAGAAGATCAATGAGAGAATAATCATCTGGAAACAATGTAAGAAATACCTTTCAAAGAGATACGTTGATGGTAAGATCAAAGAATTTCATGAAATGAAATTTGGACAACTTACTATGGATGACTATGTAATCAATTTTTTAGAATTGCTAAGGTATGTCCCTTATATCATGGATGAGAATGTACAAATTCAATGCTTCCTCAGTGGATTGCCTCAATCTTAGAAAGTTAGGATTGAATTTGATGAGCTTAAAGCTCTTGATGAGACAATTACGGAGGATAGATATTGTCATGAACATGAAAAGCATAAACCGGAATTCAACAAGGCATGGAGGGAAAAGAGAAAGGATAAATATGAATAGACAATGAAAGGATTCAAGCCTCAGTAATATAAAAATCAATGAAATAATTTACAGCCAAGTTACCTAGCACAAAGTAGATCCCGACAAAACTACCAATCACATATTGGAAACAATGCAACAAAATCAGTAGGAAGGAGGTCAAGTGAACCTTGGAAAGTGCCTCCAAAATGTTGGTGATGCGGAGGAGATCATTTACTCAAAGATTG
Organism: Picea sitchensis; assembly: GCA_010110895.2. Taxonomy (NCBI): domain Eukaryota; kingdom Viridiplantae; phylum Streptophyta; class Pinopsida; order Pinales; family Pinaceae; genus Picea; species Picea sitchensis. The sequence continues at coordinate 77,605 of SNQJ01S0049922.1, read as the reverse complement.
TACCCATTTATA
>SNQJ01S0049922.1:40913-58159 GCA_010110895.2 Picea sitchensis | reverse complement strand
GGACCTAGTCCACCTTACATTGAATGGCCTCCACTATTATCACTATGGGCCCTCTGGTCCCCCACTACTACCTCTCTAACTACCTAACATTCCATCCCCCTTATGAAAGCGTTGTCCTCAACGTTTGATGTACAACCATATATCAGGGTCCCATGGATAACTGTGGACCATAATGCTAGAGAAGATTGGAGAACCAAGGTCCCACGTAGAAAGGAAAAACACCATGTTGAAGTAGTCCAACCACCATTGTAATCCCAGATCCCATGTCCAAGTGCTCATGTGAACTCTTCGTGGAAGATTTTGGAACCCAGGAACCAACTCAAAATGATGCTCTAAAGAATGAAACATGTCATGTGGATCCAAATAAGAAGATCCATACACATAGTGGAAAAGAGTCATAGAAGAATATGAAAGGAATAATACCACTGTAGAATATTCAGGATGGACACTGGTAATAATCATTGGCTTCTGATTTGTCACATTGATCCTCTCTACAGAAGGTGGATTAGAGTCATCAAATAAAATATGAAAGTGGTTGTCATTTCAAAAATGACAACTATCCATATACCAATCATCACGATCGGCCTCCAAATCATACCAAGCATATATTTCTTGATTATATTCATCCCTGAGTTCCACCATAAGAAATCGCTCCTGCATGATATCCAATAAATCTTGAATACCATGAAAACTATCATTGAGGTTGTCTGTGAGGCCATCTACAAATTCATCCAATGTGTCAAACAATTGGGCTTTGAATGATTCAAGTATGTATTTGAGGTTTTGAGAGGAAATATCCATATGAGAATTCTATGATCTCTTTGGTCCTGTAACCATCATGAAAAAATGCAAAAAATAGACCAATAAGTTACGACAAAAAATCGTGGTTTCTTCTGGAAAAACCCTAAAACATTGTTGAATTTAAAATGATCATAAATTCACTTCCCGGAATCCATTTAGGCTGATTTGTTTTTTGAAATTGGGTGAAATTGTGAGAGGAACTCAGATCTGTAATTTATTTGGTCAAATTCGGCCTCCAACTACTACAGAAATAAAAAAAATCATGTCGTCGTCCGCGAAAAAAACCCTAAAAATTGCAGATTTTAAAACTTCAATATCTTGACTTCCTGGACTCCATTTCGGGCAATTTGTTTTTAAACTTGGGTTTTTTTCTGAGAGGAACTCATATCTACAACCTGTTTCTGCAAATTTTGCACAGAAAAATACCAAAAATTTCTGAAATGTCGCAACCCTTTTTTTTCTTCTCCGAAAAAACATCTGCAAAAATTAAACATATTTGCCCACAATATCTGCCAAGGAAAGTTCTCTAATACCACTTGTTAAGTACCTATACCAGATCTACAAATATACTTCAATAATATCAATAATAAACCATAAACCATTCACCATAACATGGACACAATAAATAGAGAAAACCCTTGAGGTAGGGTAACACCATACAGTTGATCCTATTATGGATGGGATCCTCTCCTATTCACTTGCCTCTTCGAGGGGGCATCCTCCTATTGAGCTACCGCTCCAAACAAAATAATTCTCTTCATGTCCCATTACATTGCTTGAACCTCTGTATATAGTGATACCATCACCTAAGAACATTCTAGAGGAGGAATCTTCTAGAAGTAGATCCTTCTAAGAAGTCTTCTTACATTTATTATATCTAACTACCATAGTGGGACTTATTTAATAATATAGTGGACCTAGTCCACCTTACATTGAATGGCCTCCACTATTATCACTATGGGTCCTCTGGCCCCCCACTACTACCTCTCTACCTACCTAACATATATCGTATAAGGCCTTTGTAGGTATGTGTGCCATAACCATCTCGAATTTCTCTACTTCATCCAGGTGTTTCTATGTTGTCTCCTGATCGAATTTGATCATTTGATGCATTATGGTGAATGTCTCCCTAACCTAGACAACAAATTGCATAGTCTCTTAGACCTCTTTCTACGTAGGTGGCCTTTGTACCTTCTCCTGTTGGTGCATGGTGGCATGTGATTCTGCGCAGCTCTATAGTTGTTGTATGTTTTCATGAACCTATAGGAGCTTGGCCATAATTTCTTCCCTCTATACCTCTATAGTTCTAACCACTTCTTCACTCCTTTCTTGGACCTTTTCCATGACAAGCTATGCATCATCCCATGTCAAGATGATATCTAGGTCCTATGTCTCATACTTCCTCTTCTTACACACATCTTTTTCTTGCATGGGATTCCTTGCCATCTGTGAGGGTTGCACCTCTCTTGTTGTTCCTTGGCTTCTTTCTTTTGGAGCCTGTACCATCTTCGTTTTCCCAAGCTGGGACCAACTTCCTGTTCTTTCTACTGTGATCATTCTCCTCAACCTTTTTGGTACTGCACTACTTCTACTTGGTCGGGATCACACTGTGGTTGTTCCGGTATTATTCATCGGGATACATGTTCGGTATTTGATGTCACAATTAAAGCATAAACCTTTTTCTTTTATTTCCTCTATTTGTTGAGGTGTCAACCTTGTAGGTTGAGATGTTTTAGAAGAATGAGCATTATTCTCTCTATAGATGTTAGGATTGGTCCTTCTAGTAGCCATAGCCATATTTTTACTTTCAACATTTCTTGCCACCCTAAATGAATTCTCCAATGATTTGGGTTCCCAAAGGCGAACCGCATGTTGAATTTTATCCTTTAAAGTTCCTATGAATACATCAATCAAGTGCTCATCTAGAATATCTATTACCTTTATATTCAATCTTTGGAAGTTCTCAATGTTCTCTGTAACTAAACCCTGTTTCTTGAGATTTATCAATTGGATAAAGAAGGTATTTCTCCTTGTATCCTCATAGTGTGCTATCATTTCTTCCGTGAATATTGTCCAAGTGACGAGTGATTTGCGATAAAAAATCCATCAATACCATACAAATTGATTGGGTTCTAAATATAAAGAAGCAATTCGTACCTTTTGTGTATGTTGCACATTATGTAGATCATAGAATTGTTCCATCTGAAGGAAAGTGTGCATTAATCATGATTCCATTATATCCTCGTCACTTCACTCTGTTTCATTCAGTTAAATGAAGACTGATAGACTAGTTAACTCAGACTAGGTGGTAGTTCACTCCTGTAACTGCCTGAGAGACTAGACTAGATGGTTGTTTACTCCCATAACTATTGGTGTGTGTCCATATCAATCTATACCAACACTATGATGCATTAGTTACTCATGTATCCTATATCTATTGTAAATTATTCACTCTTTGAGTGTGGAATATAGTTAATGAGAATTCTTCCATTCTTTCTCTCTTTCTTATTCTTTCTCAATTTCTCTCTGCAAATGTGTGTGGTATTTTCTAACTAGATCTATTATGTGTAGGTTCAACACATTTACATGGTATCAAAGTCGACAGACTGCTAAGCAAAGACTATACCAAATTATTTTTGTAGGTACTGAAGATTGAAGAACACAGAAAGATGGAATCTATGTTTTACTCACCAACAATAATTATCACGCATCTTAACTATTTGGAATGGAAGCCAAAAATTCTTCTTCAACTCAGATGAAGAGGGTTATACCAAATAACTATGGGAATGAAAGTAGAACTCGATTCTGCTGATGAGAAAAATGACTTTCTCAATAAACAAGATATGGCCATAGGAAGTATCTACATGTCTGATACCATGTAAATGTGTTGAAATTGCACATAATAGATCTAGATAAAAAATACCACAGACATTTGCAGAGATAAATTGAGAAAGAAGAAGAAAGAGAGAAAGAATGGAAGAATTCTCATTAACCATATTCCACACTCAAAGAGTGAATAATTTACAATAGATATAGGATACATGAGTAAATAATGCACCATAGGGGTGGTCTAGAGTGATATGGACACACACCAACAGTTATGGGAGTAAATTTCCACCTAATCCAATCTCTCAGGTAGTTACGAGAGTGAACTGTCACCTGTGACCTAGTCTGAGTTAACTAGTCTATCAGTCTTCAGTTAACTGACTAAAACATAGTGAAGTGAGGAGAAGATCAGGGAATAATGAGTAATGATCTAGTCTGGTGATGATCCCAATGTTGCATGGTGATAATCCCAAAGTATCATCTAGACTCTACTGAACTAATCAAACTAAAGTGAAAACTGAAGAGAATATTCTCCCTAGAGGAATATTCTTCCTAAAATATAGGAGATTGAATAATGACTAATAAACAAGGAAAACCTTAGGAGAAATAAATCCTAGGTGTGTGTGAGGTAACTACCCTACCAACTCTACCAATATTATTAACCATGAGTAATGGAACTCAGTTCCATTGTCCTATGCATTGTGAAAGTCATGTAGAAACTGGTTCAGTAGGTATGATGCCTAGTTGAACATCATTCCCTTAGCACACTACGCTACCACTGCGATCACACCTATTGGTGCTTCCTCTCTGCGAAAGTTTCTTAGCAGCTTACACGACATCAAATTTATTGCGAACTTTGTTTCATTGTCATTAATGTCTTTTATGACAATGCCTCTATTTCCCCTGGTCATGTTGAATTGTGATTTAACGTGTTCCACCAGTTATTTCTCACGCGCTTTTTTATCTAGATACTCTTCTGGTTGTGCACCAAATGTGGGCAATCCTATGATCTTAGAAATCAATGCCACATCAATATGCATGGGTCTATCCATCCATAAGATGTCTCCGTGGACCCGGGCGACCAACTGTTTGATGCAAAGGATGAAATTCTTATCGCACCCAAAGTGCAGTATGTCCAAAAGATTCATAATCCATGAGTTATAAAGTCTTGTGATCCACTGCGCGAGATCCAACACTAGTTTTCCTAGGGGTCCAATTTCCCCTGTGTTAATCAAATATTTGTCCTTGGCCAAATGTAGAAATTTCACACATCATGGTCCATGTACCTGAGATTGGGTACCTTTCCCAACATGTTNTCAGTATTGCCTAATTTTTATTTTTAACTTCATCTATATTAAGAACACATATTAAATATTTAATTAAGAAATACATGATGAACAACAAACTCTTATGAACACAAGATGTTATCGTGGAACCCAACTGGGAAAACCACCAACACTTTTCTATTAAAATGCAAAATTCATTTTCTTACAAGTTACATAGAAGGAATATATTCTTCCTTTTTGATCAAATCCAACTGATCAGGATTCACCCGCACCCTTGTTCACCAGCACCAACTGGTAGGAGGCTACGACCCCCTATTTAGTCAGCTACAACTGACAAGGAAATACCAACTCCCTCTTTTCACTAGCACCAACTGGTAGGAGGCTTCGACTCGCTATTTAGTCAGCTACAACTGACAAGGAAGCACCAAATCCTTCTATTCACCAACACCAATTGGTAGGAGGCTTCGACCCCCTGTTTAGTCAGATACAACTGACAAGGAAGCACTAACTCCCTCTATTCACCAACACCAACTCGTAAGAGGCTTAGACCCCCTGTTTAGTAATATACAACTGACAATGAGGCACCAACTCCCCTGCAGGCTCCAACCTGCCATTGCACCACCCAACCACCCTTAGTTTATAATGAAATTAAATTTCTTTTGTTCTTCATCGAATTTTACTCATGTAGCCATTGTTGTACTTTCTACTTGTTTGTTGCAGCCTCTACTTGTATCATTTTCTATATCAAGTACTGAATTGCATAATTGTTGCTCTACCTTATTCTATTCTTGATCTTCAATTAGACATTGAAAGGAACCTTAGAACGAACATTTCTTCATCTTGGACTTTGCTTCTGTTTTTGATCTTCTAATCTCAACCGCAGACACACAATCTTCTCTTCAATTTTTCTCCTTTATATAATCTTCAAAATAGTGTGAAATTTAAAACATCGTGTCCCTTTATTTGAACCATTGTACCTTTTCATTTAAAATGATAATCTAAACTTTAATTAATATCATTTTTCCTTTTTATTCTTTATTCATGTTTTCATGATTTAACTCTCTTTTAATCATGACTGTGTATCGGTTCATTTTTTTTCATGAGTTGATCACAGACATGGATCGACTCATTAGATCGTACTCATGTTTCTGCTGCATTCTAGGCTCACCAACATACCATATTTGATCATTTATCGTTTCTCTCTATTGTTTTGGTGTGACTCCCTATCAAATGAAATCTATATGAGGTGCTCCCTTCAAACCATTTTCATATGACCAATGACGTAGAACCACAAGCTTAGCAATTTAGGCGACGCATTACAATTTCCTTTTAAAACTCTTATCTCATATGCCCATTGACAATAACTTGATTCTAAGACAAACGAGTTCTTGAGAACTTTATATATTTCAATGGTCATGATTCAATCTTCTGATGAGATGGACAACTTATGTTCGTTTTGGGACTTCAGAGGTTTCAAATAAACACTGCTACATTTTCCTCCGGAGGGATCACCTGCTGTGTGAGTCATAAACAATGGAGACTGCTTGTTGTTGGTTAACGTTTCCACTTACACTATCCTTCCACTTAGTAGATCAACGGTCAAGGATTCTCGTGAAGTGATCTCTAGATCAGATGTCTCGTGTCCACTTCAGGACTCCGACATTCAGGACTTCGGGACTTGGGAAAAGTATTGGTGGTATATATCCCAAAGAAAAACTCCCTGAATGATGTAATTTTCTTACTTCATTTGCTGACCTATCACGAGCTGAGTATCTTCCACGTGTCACTCTGATTCATGATTTTCACGTACCTGAAATGTCGAATCAACTTGACACTTGTCAGTGTTTGATTGCATCACGTGTCATTATTGACGTAGTCTTGCTGATGTGGATCCTCATGTGGTACATGCTCTACTCCTCGTTCTAATGGTTTTCCTAACTCTCGATGTATTCTTAGATCCATAGTTGAGAGCAACTTCCGATCTTCATCCTTTGGGACTTTGTAACTTTTGACATTTGAAACTCCCGAAGGAATTCTTCCAGAGTGATGTAACTTGCTTACGTCACTTGTTGACATGGCACGAGCCAATTTCCTCTTGTCACTTGTCAATTTCTGATTATGCCATGTGTACTTGTTGACGTGTCCTTCCACGCATCCTTGCTGACGAGGTTCACTAATGTGGATCTCCCACATGTCCTTGCTGATGAGGTTCATTGACATGGATCTTCCAAACGTCCTTGCTGACGTGGTTTGCTGACCAACATTACATATCCAACGGTCCTCGTATGTCCTCTAAATCCAACAATCCTTATTCACTTCGGATTTTCGGGCTGCGGGTATTTCAAATCTCAAACTGATGGAGTGTAAGTTCCTCACATATTTAGACCCGTAGCAAAGGATGTTCATTCGATCAGGATCTAGGATTGACGACTTGATCTATCTGTGATTAAACTCTTATATATATCCTATCCTTCCACTTTAACATGATCCGATGACTGACAGGTATTCGGCTAATCAAAATATCAACCTTTTAGCCCCGCTTATCCTATCCTTCGACATTGAGATGATTCGACAGCTGTGGAGATTCTCAAAGAAACTCAACGGTCGACGATGATTGTGAAACTACAACTTGTGAGTGATTTAATTTTCCTTTCAATCTATGAAATCTATACCTACCGTAGATTTGGTGTTTGCACATCCGATGGTCATGATTTAATCTAACTTAAACTAGTCCTTAGTTGGATCAACCGCAGTCATAAATATTTGAAGCTGTGTGATCTAATGATCTGGACGGATTGCGGATTTGTAACTAGCGAGTGGTTTAATTTTTCTTTCGCTCCCCACAATTCATTCTTGTCATTAATGTCTTGTAGATCTGACGGTCACAATCTTTCAATGGTCAACCTCTTGATCGGATGGATGCTGAGGCTTCTAACTCTGATCAGACGACTGCTGAGCTTACACTTTTCCTTCCGAGTTTTGATCTCTGCGTTTGATAACCCTCTTGAGATTTTATCATAGGAACATTGTTGATCCTATCGTGATAAAAAATAATCATGAATTTCTTCATACTATTCGCTTCTTCTGATATACTATGCAATTCACTTTTCCTTCTGATCTTTGATCTTCAACTGTTCGCTCCTCCTGTTTTATCCTCCTCCTAATATTTCTCTTTCGATCTCTGCATATTGTTTGACATATTCTACTGAATGATATACTATTGACATCAATGAAAATCTCATTTGTCATTTAACAATAGATCATCAAATTGACTGTTGACTTCAATGACAATATATCCAAGAATCTCCCCCTTTTTCATTGAGGGAAACACACTAACTTCATATACAAAAATCCCCTTGTGATGATGCTTTCCTCTTATGAAGTTTTCCTTTTATGAAGTTTCTCTCCCCCTTTGACATCAATTGCAAAGGGTTTCTTCTTATATGATCTGTCAATATAGTTACTTCTCTGACCAACGGTAAATCTCTGTATGTTACTAACCAGACTGAACTTGGGTAACTTTTCTTACAAACATGTTCTTCCTTTCATAGCTGAATGACTCACCCTGTCAATATGCTTTCTCTATGCTTCTGACTACTCTCCATCTTTGTTTTTGAAAGGGCATATCTTCCTGACAAGGTTTCTTCCCCTGTTAATTTACTAACTTCTTATCTCAATTGATTGGGATTTTTGTGTTTTCAAATGAGTAGTCTTTCTTGATACAGAATTTTTGTAGTGCTCGAGTCTTTTCAAAACTTAATCCAATTACTTTTTTATTTACTATCCAAAACTTCCCTTGATTTTTTACTGAATGTTCTCCCCCTTTGTTTCTAAAAGGGTAGATCTTTCTTACATTCCCTCTCTTCTTGTTATCTCTACAGGATGTCATGTACATCATTTTGTACATCAGAACGTTGATGCTATTGATACTTTTGTCTTACTAGAACACTGCGTAATTGTAGCTTATCTTATTCAAACAACTTTTGGATATTCCCATTGACTCTCATCGGTCTCTAAGCATATGTATCTATTTTTAACCAAGATGCTTCTTTATTGTACATTTCTCTAAAGTTGTTTGAGACAACTCTATACTATGCTTGTCACATGACTGGCATTCTTTTTGCAACATTCAACTTTACTCTTGTTCATTTGTTTAGTCATTTCTATCCACATCTATGAGTGTCCTAGTTTCTTGAGCTTTGTTCTCTGATCATTTATTATTGTAGTTTCTTTTTTCTTCCATGTTTCATTTACTCCTTTTGTTGTCCTGTATGATGCATTTCTCATTGACTATTTTCTTGAGCTCCAACAGTTATAGGCTTTGTGACCATATCTACCACAACTGTAGCATCTCATAGTGTAGCAATGTGTAGCAATATGTCCAACATCATTGTAGCTCCAACATCTTATACTGTTGTTGAACCTACCAACTTTTTTTCTTCCACGATGCCTACAATCCAAGGATTTATGAACATATACATTACAAGAAAAAAAATAACCGTTAAAGACACTCTCATACCTTCTTTGATTCATCCATGAATGTGTATCTCTTCTAAACTTTCTTTGAGGTATACGAGTAGCTTCTGGATGTATTCCATGATCTGATCTTCTAAATTTTGTAGTGCTGCTTTTATTTCTTGAACATAAAGAACCTAAGTCATACCTACTTTCACTTTTTTCAAATGAAGGAGTTGTGTCAGACCTGTCTTTATCTTTTACAAATGAAGGACCTGCATCATATTTCTTAGGGGTACTGATCTTTTCCTTATTGTATCCAAGGACATATTTGTAATTTGGTGATATATGACTATCCAAGATCTCATCCAGGGTCATGGAGCTATTCAAGAACTTGTTTTGGGTGTCTGACTTCTCAACCTTCTTTCTAATATTCACAACTTCTTCTTCCAGCTCATGACAAGATTCTTCCTTTTTGTCCAACTGGTTCCTTACTACCTCTTCTCTCATTTTGGATTCTTCAAGTTATGTTTTAAGATTGACATAGCTTTCCTTTAGTTCTTTTAGATCTGTGAGATTTTTTCTTGAGACATCATCTTCCTTATTTTCTTCTTTTGCTTAACTGATTTCATTTTTCAGTCTCTTGATTTTCTCTTCCTTTTCTTTTGTTAGATCAACAACTTTTGTTTTCAATTTTTTGATCTCTTCTTCTTTGTTTTCTAAATGAATCTTTTGCTTAGATATGATTTCCTTTTTGTCTTTGAACTTTTCTTTTATTTCCAGGATATGCTTCTGATTTCTAAGCTCACCATCTTCCTTCTCCTTTTCTTTTACTTGACTAATTTTTTTCTCTAGCTTCTCGATCTCCTCTTCTAAATGATTGTCCTGCTCATATATTATCTTTTCACTGTACTTGGGCATTTTATTTATTTCCATCAACCTTTTGTTTGGCCTTTGATATTTCTTCTTCTACTTCTTTCATGGGATAGATGCTAACAAAAAATTATTCTATTGTATATAAATCTTCTTCTTTATTTGCAGGGGAGATTTTAATATCAACATTATTGCAGTCGAAAGATTGTGAAGAGTCTTTATCTTTATTGATGATTGAGTCTTCCTCTTTATCCTTGATAGGATTGTCTTCTATGTATTCTCTTTTAATTTTATACATCTTCATGGGAGGAAGAGAAGATTCTTTGGAGATATCATCACAACACTTGTCATCAATCTGAGTAATAGGACTTGAACCTTTAATCATGTGTACTTGTTCATATTCAAGGCCAAGTTCATTTGAAGGAATTCTTTTTATACTGAGAACTTTATCAAGGGATTCAGTCCCTTTCTTGAATTTTTCAACAATCTTAAGTTGATCCTTTATTTGTTTACACATTTGTTTATATTTTCTTAGATCATCCAAAGCACAGTCAAGCTCAGCTTCCAGATTGACATCTGCTTCAATGTCTAAATATATTTCAAAAGAATCTTCATCACTAGAATTGTTGTAGACTGAACTTTGTTCTGATTGAAATGCTTCATTTGACTTCTCATCTAAGTAGAGGTCTTTTAATTTGTCCCAGAGTTCCTTTTCAGAGTTACATTCACCTATCTTCTCTTTGATATCATCAGGTAATCCATCAAGGATTGTATTCATTGCCATTGAGTTACTTTTATTGGATTTCTTTTGAGCTAGAGTCCTTACTCTGTTTGGTGGGAAGTAATCAGTGATCATTGAATTCCATACACCATGTCCCAATTCTTTTAGATGACTTTCCATTCTTGTACTCGAAAATATGTATTCTTATTTTCCAGGTATTGGAGTTCCATTCACAATGTAAATCTTTTGTCCATCCATGTGTTCTTAATTTGATCTTCCTTTTAGTTTGTTAGAATGTTCTTAAAGGAGCCTTCCCTCTGATAGCAATTGATGGAATATCCAACAGTACTGAGAGGGGGGGGGTGTGAATCAATATTGCCTACTTTTTCTTTTTAACTTTATCCATATTAAGAACACATATTAATTATTTAATTAAGCAATACATGATGAACAAAAAACTCTTATGAACACAGGATTTTATCAAGGAACCCAACTGGGAAAACCACCAACAGTTTTCTATTAACTGCAAAATTCCTTTTCTTACAAGTTACATAAAAGGAGGATATTCTTCCTTTTCGATCAACACCAACTGATCAGGATGAACCCACACCCTTTTTCACCAGCACCAACTGGTAGGAGGCTACGACCCCCTGTTTATTCAGCTACAACTGACAAGGAAGCACCAACTCCCTCTGTTCACCAACACCAACTGGTAGGAGGCTTTGACCCCCTGTTTAGTTAGCTACAACTGACAAGGAAGAACCAAATCCCTCTATCCACTAGCACCAACTGGTAGGAGGCGATCTCCTATTTAGTCAGCTACAACTGAGAAGGAAGCACCAACTCCCTCTGTTCACCAACACCAACTTGTAGGAGGTTTCGACCCCCTGTTTAGTCAGCTACAACTGACAAGGAAGCACCAACTCCCCTGCAGGATCCAACTGGCCCTTGAACCACCCAACCACCCTTAGTTTATAATGCGATTCAATATATTTTGTTCTTCATCGAATTTTACTCATGAAACCATTGTTTTACTTTATACTTGTCTGTTGTAACCTCTGCTTGTATGGTTTTCTATATCAAGTACTGGGTTGCATAACTTTTGCTTCGTCTTCTTCTGTTATTGATATTCAATTAGACATTGACAAGAACCTTAGAACGAACAATTCTTCATCTTGGACTCTGCTTCTGTTTTTGATCTTCTAATCTCAACCATAGAGACACAATCTTCTCACCACATTTTCTCATTTATATAATCTTCAAACTTGTGTGAAATTTAAAACATCGTGTCCCTTTATTTGAGCCATTGTACATTTCCATTTAAAATGATAATCTAAACTTTAATTAATATCATTTTTTCTTTTTATTCTTTATTCATGTTTTCATGATTTAACTCACTTTTAATCATGAATGTGTATTGGTTCATTTTTTGTCATGATTTGATCACAGACATGGATCGACTCATTAGATCGTACTCATGTTTATGCTGCGTAATCGGTTCACCAAAAGACCATATTCGATCATTTATCAATTCTCTGTATTGTTCTGGTGTAACTCCCTATCGAATGAAATCTGTATGAGGTGTTTCCTTCAAACCATTTTCATATGACCAATGGCGTAGAACCATAGGCTTAACAATTTAGGCAACACATTAAAGTTTCATTTTAACACTCTTATATCATATACCCATCAGCGGTAACCTGATGCTAAGACAAACGACTGCTTGAGCGCTTTATAGATTTCAACGGTCACGATTTGATATTCTGATGATATGGATGACTTAAGTCCGTTTCGGGACTTCAACGTTCAGGACTTCAGAGGTTTCGAATAAACGCTACTACATTTTCCTCCAGAGTTATCACCTTTTGTGTGAGTCATAAACGATGGAGATCGCTTGCTGTCGGTTAAAATTTCCATCTACACTATCCTTGCACTTAGTATATTGATGGTCAAGGACGCTTGCGAAGTGATCTCCATATTGAACGTTTCGCGACCACTTCGGGACTGTGACATTCGGGACTTCGTGACTTCGGGAAAGTACTGGTGGTATATCTCTCGAAGCAAAACTCCCAGAATGATGTAAGTTTCTTATGTCACTTGCTGACGTGTCACGAGCTGAGTAGCTGCCACGTGTCACTCTAATTCATGATTTTCATGTACCTGAAATGCTGAATCAACTTGACACTTGTCATTGTCTGATTTCATCACGTGTCATTGTTGACATAGTCTTGTTGTTGTGGATACTCATGTCGTACATGCTCTACTCTACCCTAACTCCTGGAGTATTCTTATATCGACGGTTGAGAGCAACTTTGGATCTTTGTCCTTTGGGACTTCATAAATTTTGACATTTCAAACTCTCGAAGCAATTCTCCTAGAGTGACATAACTCACTTACGTCACTTGTTGACATGGCATGAGCCAATTTCCTCTTTTCACTTGTCATCTTATGATTATGCCATGTGTACTTACTGACGTGGTCTTCCACATGTCCTTGCTAACAAGGTTCGTTGACGTGGAACTCCCACACGTCCTTGTTGTTGAGGTTCCCTGACATGGATCTCCCACACGACCTTGCTGACGTGGTATGCTGACTAACAGTCTAGATACAATGGTCCTTGTATGTCCTCTAAATCCAATGATCCTTATTCAGTTTGTATTTTCAGGCTCTAGGTGTTTAAAATATAAAACTAACAGAGCGTAAGTTCCTCACATATTTAGAACCGTAGTGAAGGATGTTCATTCGATCAGGATCTAGGATCGACGACTCAATCTTTCTATGATTCAACTCTTGTATCTTATCCTGTCCGTCCATTTTAACACGATCCGATGACTGACAGGTATTCGACTAATCAAAATCTCAAACTCGTAGCCCTGCTTATGCTATCCTTCCACATTAAGATGATTCAACGATTATGGAGATTCAGGAAGAAGATCAATGGTCGACGATGATTGCGGAACTACAACTTGCGAGTGATTTAATTTTCCTTTCAATATCCGCAATCTATCCCTACCATAGATTTGGCATTTGCGCATCCGACGATCATGATTTAATCTGACTTAAACTGGTCGTTAGTTGGACCAACCATAGTTGTAGATATTTGAAGCTATGTGATATGATGATCTGGACAGATTGCGGGTTTGTAACTAGCGAGTGGTTTAATTCTTCTTTCGCTCCACGCAATTCATTCTTTTCATTGATGGCTTGTAGATCCGACGATCACAATATTTCAATGGTCAACCTATTGATCGGATGGCTGCTGAGGCTTATAACACTGATCGGACGAATGCTGAGCTTATGCTTTTCCTTCTGAGTTTTGATCTCTGCATTTGCTAACCCTCCTGATATTTTATCATAGGAACATTTTTTATCATATCGTGATAAAAAATAATCACAAATTTCTTCATACTGTTCGCTTCTTCTGATATACTATGAAATTCGCTTTTCCTTCTGATCTTTGATCTTCAATTGTTCGCTCCTCCTGTTTTCTCCTCCTCCTGAGATTGCGCTTTCGATTTCTGCATACTATTTGACATCTTCTGTTGACTGATATATTGTTGACATCAATGAAAATCTCATCTATCATTTAACAACATATCATCATATCGACTGTTGACTTCAATGACAATATATCCAACTCATGTCATCGACAATGGGGACTGTTTCTAGGAGAAAAGTGATCTGAAAATGATAAAGACTTGTATTCTTGAAAATATTTGCAAGCTTTAATTCAAGTGTTCTTATGCAAATGGATCAATTTTTCAAACACAACTTTTGTAGAAATAACACATTCAATATGCATATAAAAAGAAACAAATAACAGTGAACAAAAAACACATAACACAACAAATGATAAAGGAGTTCACCCCTCTCTTGGACTACATCTCCTGGTCCAACTTCCAATGGATATTTTGTATTATTTTCTCAAATTTATAAAATATGTTCTTTACAATGCTCAAAATACCAAATAGATGGCTCCAATGGCTTCAGAACGTCCAAAAACCCCTAGCTGGGCTTTTTCAGCACCTCGTTTGGCCAAAAATTGAAGAAGATAGGATTCCTGGAAGTTCCCCTTCAAACTTGATGTTTCTGGATTGCCAAAATGCACCTCTGTCTCCTCAACCTAGCCCCCATGTGCATATTTGTGTTAAAACTCAGCATCGGCTGCAACCGCCAAACAGTGCGAACTGTAGGACAGTTATGCGCCTAGCCCCTAACCGCCAAGACCATGGGCACATGGGCCACCATATGGCCGTGCGCATATACAAATAGGGACAAAGGTTTAAACCATATGGTAATGGTCAGAAAGGCATGTGCTCCAGTGGTTACATTGCATACACATATGACCGGGGGCTGGGGCTTAGCCCCGGCCCGGACCGTGCCCCCAATACAAAACTATTGCAATTCAAATAATTTGTTTAACGCATATATATTAAGAAACATATGTGGGCACACTGGTTGGGTAGCCCTTCCCAAGGCTCTTCCTCTGCCTAGAGGTCGCGGGGTCGAGTCCTGCCAACTACCAAAGTTTTAAACCACTGTTTAGGTGACACGTGGCGGCCATTGATTGGGCCACGTGTCTCCATCCCATTCACCACAAACAAGCCACGTGTCATATGCCAACTCGTCCACATGACTTCCAACCAACACCTACCACATGTCATATGGCTCTGCCATGTGTCGTACAACTCTTCCACGTGTCGTACGACCTTGCCACGTCAGCATCCGTACAGACTGTACAGTCAACACATTGTTTTTGCTTGTTTGTTGATTTGGACTGAACACAATATCTCTCTCATTTGACGTCTGTTTGAACCCAAACGAGTTGTGTGGGGTTCATGACGACGAGGCCTATGCACCCGTTTGATTTGAAGCGATTCCGAGCACTTTGAATTTTGAGCAAAATACGATCCCCTAGATCACACCTCCCCATTGGAAATCTTTTGGNTTCCAATCTCAATCCACTTGGCTTTGCTTGGATTTGTGCCTTTAAGACCAACTCGAAGATATTCCACATTTCCTCGTTTTGAAGTTCTCATGCTCCTATCAAGGATTGTGTCTTCATGCAGTTCTGTAATATATTCTGGGGAGAAATCATCTATAGAAGGAAACTGAAGATGTTCTCCTTGATCATCAATCAAAGGAGGTTCATACAATTTCAAATTCTCAACATTAACAACTGTATACATTTGCATATAAGGAGGCAAATCTAAACAGAAGGCATTGTTACCAATCTTGTCAAGAATCTTGAAAGGACCATATCGAATTGGTTTTAGTTTTTTACCTTCTCCTTTAAGCCTCTCCTTACTAGTGTAAATCCAAACTTCATCTCCAACTTGGAAACTATGATCAACATGATGCTTTTCATGTCTTGTCTTGTACTTGTCTTGACTCTTTTCCAACTGCTCTTGTACCATTTGATGTATCGACTGAATTTGTTCAATGAACTTTTTTGCCCTATCAATGTCATATTGACCATCAATAGCTATATCCTTCCCAAAGATAAAATCTAAAGGAGATTTGGGCAAATAGCCAAAACATGCTTCAAATGGCGATGTTTGAGTTGAAGAGTTCTTAGCTCGATTGTAAGCATGCTGAATGTAGTGTAAATGCTCGTCCCAAAGTTTAGGATGCTTTCTGCAATAACCACAAAGAAGATGCACCACTGTTCTATTTACCACTTCTGTTTGACCATCGGTTTGCGGATGAAACATTGTGCTCTCTTTTAGTTTGGTGTCCATGAGTGCCCATAAAATCGATCAAAAGCTTCCAATAAATCTAGAATCTCGATAAAAAATAATGGATTTGGGCAATCCAAAATGTACCCGAACATTCTGAAAGAACATTTGTGCCGTTTTCTCAGCTGTAACCTGCTTCTTACAAGGCATCAAAATACACATTTTTCTAAATCGATCAACCACAACATAAAGATAATCATGATTTCTTCTAGACATAGGTAGACCTCCTACAAAGTCCATAGAAATACTTTCCCAAGGACGAGAAGGAACCAAAAGTGGAGTATACAAACCCAACTTTCGATTGCTAGGTTTGCTTGTGGCACATAACGAACATCCTCGAACATATCTTGAAACACTTTCATTCATTTTAGGCCAATAGCAGTACCTTTGAAAATTAGCCACTGTCTTGCCTACACCAAAGTGACCAGCAATAAGAGAAGAATGGGCTTCTCTTATTATGTTGACTCTTTCACCCTGTGGAATACATAGCTTGCCAAGATGATACAAAAGATTATCATGCACATGGTAATCCAATTCCTCAACATG
>SNQJ01S0049922.1:28750-40903 GCA_010110895.2 Picea sitchensis | reverse complement strand
ACTTGATCTGAAAATGATAAAGACTTGTATTCTTGAAAATATTTGCAAGCTTTAATTCAAGTGTTCTTATGAAAATGGATCAATTTTGAAAACACAAATTTTATAGAAATAACACATTCAAGATGCATATAAACAAAAACAAATAACAGTGAACAGAAAAAAAATAACACAACAAATGATAAAGGAGTTCAACCCTCTCTTGGGCTACATCTCCTGGTCTAACTTCCAATGGATCTTTTGTATTATTTACTCAAAGTGCTCAAATGTGTTCTTTAAAATGCTCAAAATTCCAAATAGATGGCTCCAATGGCTTTATAATGTCCAAAAACCCCTAGCTAGGCTTTTTCGGCACCTCGTTTGGCCAAAAATTGAAGAAGATAGGCTTCCTGGAAGTTCCCCTTCAAACTTGTTGATTCTGGATCACCAAAATGCACCTCTGTCTCCTCAACCTAGCCCCCACGTGCATATTTGTGTTAAAACTCAGCACCGGGTGCAACTACCAAATGGTGCGAACTGTAGGACGGTTACACGCCTAGCCCCTAACCACCAAGACCGTGGGCACATGGGATACCATATGACCGCGCGCATATACAAATAGGGCCAAAGGTTTAAACCATATGGTAACGGTCGAAAAGGCACGCGCGTCGGTGGTTACATTGCATACACATATGACCGGGGGCCGGGGCTTAGCCCCGACCCAGACCACGCCCCCAATACAAAACTATTGCAACTCAAATAATTTGTTTAATACATATATATTAAGAAACATATGTGGGAACGCTATTTGGGCGGCCCTTCCCAAGGCTCTTCCCCTACACGGAGGTCGCGGGGTCGAGTCCTGCGAACTACCAAAGTTTTAAACCACTGTTTAGGTGACACATGGCGGCCATTGATTGGGCCACGTGTCACCATCCCATTCACCACAAACAAGCCATGTGTCATACGCCAACTCGTCCACATGACTACCAACCAACACCTGCCACGTGTTGTATGGCCCTGCCACGTGTCGTATGACTCTGCCATGTGTCCTACGACCCTGCCACGTCAGCATCCGTACAGACTATACAGTCAACACATTTTTTTTGCCTGTTTGTCGATTTGAACAGAACATGATATCTCTCTCATCCGACGTCTGTTTGAACCCAAACGAGTTGCATTGGGTTCATGATGACAAGGCCTACACACCCATTTGATTTGAAGTGATTCCGAGCACTTTGAATTTTGAGAAAAATTTGATCCCCTGGATAAAAAAGAGAGGGTAATCTCCATACTATTAGATGAATTTCTTTTCTACCCCGCAATAGATGTGTCTGCCTCTGCTATGTATGTGTATTCTTCCTCCTTGCCAGACTCTGGTCGATCGGTGATGTCTTCGACCAACACTTCATCTTGTGTGGGAAACACTTTGTGTCAAGTTGACCCAACTTTTAGAGTTCATTTTTGGTTTTCTATTAGAGGTTCTTTTGTATGTTCCATCGGGGATGTCTAAGTTTGACTTTGGTCCGAAATTGTTGTATGAGATTTTGTAAAGAAAATTACTCTTTGGTGAATTGGAATGAAATAAAGGATTGCTTTATGTATCATCTGTCTTGATTATCATCTTGGTGTCTTGCTTTTTTCTTTACACTTGTTTTCAACAACTATTATATTCAAAAAATCATATTAAAATGAATTTTCCAGCAAGCTTTTATTTGTGAAAANTTTTTTTTTTTTGATGGCTATAAACCTAGGGTGGAATTTCCTTTTATTCTGCTTTAGCCAAGTAAATTCTGAAAATGCTTTAGTAAAATAATTTCATATCTTTTCCTCAACAATCCTCTTATATGATCAAGCCAAAGAACTGTTGGGGGTAGGCAAGTTTAAACCCTTGTGGCACGGTCCCTATATTGTGCGACGTGTCTTAGAAAAATGAGCCTATGAGTTAGAATATTATGAAGGGAATATGTTGGTCAAGCCTAGGAATGGGATTTACTTGAAAAGATATTATGCTTGAGCCCCAAGCTTGGGATAAACTCTTTGTATACTAATGTAATTTAGTGTATATATATTTTCCTTTTCTTTTTTGTCTTCAAATTGCTTATCGAGTTTTCCCTTGGTTGGTAGATGTCAAGGGAGTCTTCGGTTTACTGGTGTCTTTAGGTGGCATATTCCTAGGGCCATCCATGAATAATGTGGTCGAATATAGTGTCATTATAGAACATTTACACGATTCTATATCACCTGGTATTCGCTCATTAGAGGTTTACCTGGATTCCTAGTTACTAGTATGTTTGTTGAACGACAGTTACCGCATGCGTGACCCTACTTTACTCCGACGATTCCTACGGGTACGTATTTTAGAATGACAATTTGATTTTACTACTTATTATCACATACCTAGGAGTTCTAATTATATATCTGATACTTATGCTAATTTCGTTTTAGATTGGCATTTTTCACATAACTAAAGCAAAGAAAACCATCTCATCAATATACACATTGTAATATAAGTAAAGCCGAAGATCCTTGTTTTATATATATTTCAAAAAATATGATGTTTATAGTAAACAATTGGGGCTAACACCCTCAATACACATATACAACCGATAATACAAGATCCACAAAATGTACTCTCGTGGCACCGAATGTGTGTCATGATAACAAACTACGACGTTTGTGAGACGCCAAAAGAGTCACACCCAAGCTCTGGGAACACCAACTACTTTCTGCTGCATGTCTTTCGACAGATCCTCTACCTGAACCATCATAATCCTATGAATCAAACGAGAGAGGTTTCCCTGCACATTCTGAAGGACTCTCTCTGCTTCTCCTCCCACCACCTCGTCTCTCCAGTTCCTCCGACAATGTTAGGAAATCTCGTCTGGACATCGCAGACCCACTTCTACGTCACACAAGTGTCTAGTTAGTACTTAAGCATCATCCAAAAATATTTTTGTTTTACTATACAAAAATACAAAAAAATGAATTATTTAAAAACATTTGACATACCTATGTTCCCGTAGGCGGTCCCTAGTGGTAGTGGCATGTCAGGGTCCCCTATGAAGTCGATCCTTGCATAGGGGTAGTCATCCAGAGAAATGACCTGTCACCTCCACCAGTAGAAGAAATCTGTGTAGTAGGGTGTGGGAACCCTACCTCCCCCCTGTCATCTTACTACCTCGGTCCACCGTGCCATGGTTGGATCGCGAGGTCCTCTCGGAAGAATCTCGACTCTAGGTCCCAAGCCTGGAACCCACTCGAAGAAAAACCTGCATAAGATAGAGGCAAACTCGAAGTTCCTCTTGCTACCCTGTTTGCACTATGTCAAATGTCTCTTCATAGTAGCCAGTAGTGAGGTAAACCAATCATATACTACGGGTCTCAATAAATCTACAACATAGAACATGAGCTACCTCGATGCCTAGTGCAACGAAGCCGATCATGTGATCCTGGTCAACACAAGGAAAATAATCTTGATGATGAGATTATTTATCACTTGGATGGGGAGTCGACTCCTGACCTTATGGGTCTGTTCTACATAGTAAGCGTCTATGTACTCCTCTATTTTCATACCACTCCGATATCTCCATGATTTGAGGTTCACCACCTCACCTCGATGTGATAACCAAGGAAAAAAGTATATATCCTTGACTTCAATCCTCAATGGTTGCTCATCGAGTTTGAATCTCTCACTGTCAGGATCCCAGTAATCCACAAGCATCTCAAGAAACCTCACCTGGTCCCTCATCCATTTTGAGTGCCCAAACATTTTATAAGCCACATCTTTTCAAGGCCATTTGGGCCCCCAAATCTCTGTCCACAACAACATCTACCTCCTCATTCTCCCTTTCCCTCCATTCTAGCACCATCCTGTGAGATAAAAGTCACATTTTGAGTTAGAAACCATAGAAATCATTGATTACAGACTTGTATGCATTTTGTTTCATTTACATTCACCTATAGGGATGAGTATACATGCCCTGTATTTTACACAGCCACGTATAACCTCACCTATAGATGACCTGATTAATGGTATCCTGCGTACACTGAGTTACTCAATTTGCAGCCTAATTTACTCAAAATTTGAAACCTAATTTAAAAATTTAATCCACTAGAAAGGAAGACGAGGGGAATAGGAATTACCTAGTCCAAACAGTTTATGATTTCATCACCCGATGCTCCTGCAATCAACAGCTGAAGATCGAAGGTAATTTTGTCCAATTTTCACTATTTGGGTAAAAAGTCAAAATGACATAGTAATTATTGGTTTTGTTACTATTTATAATAGGTTTTACCCACTTTCTATAGTTTTGAGTCATTTTTCGCCTAATGGACTAATACAGTAGTGGATTGAGTTGGTTGTTGTAGTTTTCACCAGGGATTCTTGCAGATTTCTACGTTATGTTGGTCATTTGTAATCACGAGAATGTATTTTCACTACCCTGTATATAGGATAGGTATCCATTTCATCATGCACTTTTTCATTATCCTATAAAATGTCACTCATATGCCTTAGATAGTAACCCATTTTTTGCGGAAAAAAACCTTCCATCTTCTATAAAACACGTCGTTATCAAGTGGTAGAGACTTACCAATCATGGGTGCCCTAGTTAGATCATCCGCTTCATTTGGTGCCCATGCAGAGATTTTATCCATAGGACCGGGAGCCCCTTATAGTTAATACATGAATTTATGCTGAGCCTCATCTCTCACTCATAAACATGTTTCCTTATACCTAGAATACTCCCAACCGAGTTTAATTTAATCTCTTTTCCAACTCGTCTTCAAAAAGAGAAAACATTGCTGAGTGAACTTGTCTCTTTCACACTTGTAAATTGGATTTGAAAGGACATCTATTTGGTACAAGGTTATCCATTTTTCACACCAAGTAGACTAAAGATCATGAAAAAGGACATTTTTTAGCGTTAAGTTGTGATCGCATCTCATTCCCTCACTTGTAGTATTGAGCCTATAGCCAGTTCTCGCTTTGCATTATAAACCGTTTTCCTCAGCAGTTTTGCATCCTCAACCAAGCGGAGCCTCATTTATATCCTTCACAATTTGACACCCTATACCCAGGAGGGAACATTCTCCCGTGTTTCCATCTCTTGCATGCATCTCCTTGCATTGAACATAGGTATGTTCCACTGTTGGAACTAGTTTTTCTTACTTGCGACACTTGTTTCCTCCTTTGTATCATAGCATTCATTTGTCTATGAAAAAACAAAAAAAGATGGGAGGGAAGGGAGTATTATATTATATTGGAAGTGGTCATGTCTCCTTTGAATAGAGTACAAAGTTATTGATTCCATTTTTCATCATAATTTTGGGTTTACCATGGCATTAGGAAGCTGAGCTCGTTACAAAGTCTTCTCTACCGACTGGTTAATTTTCCAATCCCTATGGAGAATTTCATTGATGCCTCCGTCATCTCATGCTTTCATCATTGAGTGTATGTTACAAGAGTCTTCCATATGTTTCATTCTCTTGTTCAAAGGAATTCTACGAAACCTATGTCGACCATTCCTCATAACTCTTAAATTTTCATGTCAGACATACCCTTAGTTTGTCTCAGATTCACATGATATTGTAGTCCTATCATGCACCTTCATCCTACTTTCATCATTGGTAGGTAACCTTGAAACCAACAATCGACATTTCATCATTGGTCATTGACTGGGTGGTTTCCCTTGTGCTCAATGACAAGACATCTATTCACACTTTGGGTTTTGTGCGGTGTCTTGGATTCCATTAGCCTTATTGGTGGTTTCTTCACCTTTGTCAGTAGTTTTCCTCATTGTTGGCTATTTAGAGGGTATTTTTCGTGTACCACTTTCACTTGGCACACATTAAAGACACACCATGTCATTGGTTCATGAACATGTTCTTCATTCGATTTCCTCCAAATCACGACGCTCCTACATTATACCTTGTGCTGAATGATGAGAGATGCCTTAATTCTCTCCTTTCATCCAGCCTCCTTGCATCGAATTCAACTAATCTATTTTGGAAATGAGACCTAGAGTCTTATGATTACCTTGAGGCTTGCAGTCATTAGTGGCAGGTTCTCTCTCACCATCGACAGTTGGGAATACATCAATGTATTCAGATTGATGGATTCTTTAAGTGTTCAACCCCGAATCCTTTATTCAGATTTGTAAGAATGTACTCGGTGCCTTGATAGCTACTTTCATTATCGGTAGGTTGTCTCATGTTTGTTAACGGTATACCTTAATGACTGATAATCAAACAATGTCTCATTGTGTTCGACCTCAACTCCTTTATTCACATGATGTAGACTTGTAACTTTGGTAGATTGTGTATAATACTTGAAGACATCAGTATGTGGCCACAACGTTCCTAACCTGTTGCTTCCTTTTCATTGGATCAATACCTATATGACTTCAGTGATCATGGGAGATCATTTTGTACTCCATTGTATACAATTATCTTCAGATTGATTTTGAGACTGGTTCTACTAGGCCTTGTTCATGACTATGACAACCTTTGGCATGTAACCGTATTTGTATTTGCCTATTCATGATCACAGACAGTTGTTTGGTATATTTTCACATGGATCTCTAGTTTAATTCAAATTGGCAGCCATGTATGAAAAGTCGATGCAAAATGTAATGAGAAACTGGTTCTTCCAGTTAGCTCCCCATCACTCCACTTCTAGGTTTTTATAATGTATTTTGGCCATCGTAGATACTCCTCTGACCTCACACATTAGGGGGCATCTATTATAGAAATATTTTACTCACCCTATAAAATTTTGCACAAAAGGCCTTTTTCCATTTCCCTATTCAAACATTTCATCCATTTTTGCAAAATCCAAGAGCTAAAAATTACATTTTTCCACATATACACACCTTGCCTACTATAAAACATGCGTATACGCAGGCTTCTCCATTGCAACCCACGTACATCGGTATTTTTTCCCAAAACTGAAAAATGGTATTGGGTTTCCATGTCACGATAGGAGATCTATGTTCCTTGACCTTCCATATACTAGAAACTTTATGATTTGGCCCTTTAGTTCCATTTGAAGGCTATAAATGGGATAATTCTCAGCTATGGAAAAGAGGAGAAATATTTCAACTTTGAGAGAAAATTTACTCTGGAGAAATTATTTACTTCATATTGAGTCTGCATCCCTTTGTCCATTAAGTCTGAACACAGTGTTCAACCCCCAAGCTCTTCCCTTATTGATTGAGAAATTCATTGTCTCTCTTCTATGATCTTTCCTTTGGTGGAGGATTGAAGTGTTGGAGGCCCCATTGGAAGGAATTTAGTTTGTCGGTTCCGAACCATGCCGACACAGAAGTCTATAACATTTTCACTTCTATTGTTCATATTAATAGAAATACCCTTTTCCCTTCCAATTGATATCTTGAAAATATTTGAATTATTATTCCATGGGCATATTTGTCATGTTTATTAATGGATTGTGCTATTGAATGTGATAACATCATTTATTATCACCATATTCTTGCTTTGATTGATTGTTGAGGACTAGTTGCAGGTATATAGCTTTGGGTCAAGTGCTCAACGATGGACTTCATCGAACGTCTGGATGAGGTAGGCCTTTTAGCCTGTCTTGCTAGCATATTCGTTTATATAGCATACTTGATAATAGAGTTGATTTCTGGAGTCATTTCCGTCTTTTGTGGTTTACCCCTAGCAATAGAGAGATTTTCCTTGTAACAGTTGAGGGAATAGCATTGGGTCTACGTCGATGATCTATCTTCTACTAGTATTTTTTGAATCATATTTTGAATTAGGTTTCGGCTCTTTATATTTGATATTGGCCACCAATGACTATTTTGAGTGACATTCATCGTTGTTGTGCTAGGTACTTTTGTGTAAATTGCGCTACTTTCTAGTGTCTTTCTTCGTCTTTCCGTGATCCTTCTTTTCTTGTGGCTTTGATTGGTTTTGGTGAGGTTGTTTGTTAGGGTCATTTTTATCATACTTTGGATTTTGTGGATTTGCAAACTCGAACTCCCACATGTTCAGGTGCTTAAATTTATTCTCGAGTTTAATAACATATCCATAAGAAACACCTAGTGATGCGATGTCTAGAAAATCCATTTCAGTTTGGATGTATCAGTGTAGAGCCCCATGGTATTTTAGAACTAAATGTCACTCTGAGTATTTGATACCCAACTTAGTGTGCAAGGTATGGAAGGTATTCATGAAATCTGACACTACTTGGTACCTCTCTTATTGTAGTGTGTTCCATCTCATGTATTGGTCGTCATAGTTGTGAATAGGGTACTATTGTTCCTTAACCGCATCCAGAAAACAATCCCAAGTGGGCTCGGCCCAATATATTCAAAACTCCTATGTGGAAATTTTCTCTGAGTAAGTTTCCCACCAATGTTTGACATGGGGGAGATATTTAGTGAGTGCGGAGATGATCTTTTACTTGTCGGAAAATTTGTGAACAGAGTAATAACCTTCTAGCATATTTAACCATTTTTCTAGGGAATATGCATCTATTTGTACTTAAATTATAGGAATATAAAAACTAACTTGTATCTTGAAAGGAGAGGTATATCCTAAGTGGTTTCTTGATGAATATGAGTTGGTTTTTATCAGAAAGCATTGAAGGATCAAGAAAAAATTCTCTGTCATTTCGTCCCTCTGTTGCGTGAGAGATCGCTCAAGCAAGAGACTAATAGAATCATTTTCTTCGTCGTTTTTCTTTTCTTCAGCCATGGAGGTTTTCTTGGGTGTGTGAGAGATATTATACTCAAGAGAGACAAGATTGAGACCAAAATTGTTATACTCGAACATAATTAGGGTCATGCATTGAAAAATGATCAAGACTAGCTTGTTCTAATATCAACACGAAATGAGCAGGGATATAACAAAAAAATATACAGAGATATTGCAAGAGATCCAATAACATAACATAGATATATCGAATATATAACAAGAGCCACATATATACAGTAATACACAATTTATACTAATGAGTGAAATGTATAAAAGTGTACAAATATAGAGTGAAAGACTCTCTAGAATGGTGGTATCTTATCTATGAAAAGAGATGTGATGACTACTCACATTCGCAAGAGAAACCAATATAATAACATTGATTTGGATGATTTTCGACACAAAATGAGAGGGGAGATATAACACAAAAAAATATAGAGATATTTGAAGAGATCCAATAACATAACATATCTATATCAGATATATAACAAGAGGCACATATATATAGTAATACACAATTTCTATTAATGAGAGAAATGTACAACACTATATAAATATAGAGTGAAAGACTCGCTAGAACAATAGAAGCTCATCTCTGAGAAGAGATGTGAAAGATACTTGCATTTAAAAGAAGATGGTTACAATGAGGTTTTAAATTCCTTTTTAACATAAAGAAAATCCAAAACCCTAACCACGGAAGATGAAAATCCAATAGTTTTGTGGACCCTATTTTGGGTAGTTTGGTGTATCAACTTCCAAGGGGCGTAACTTTGGCATACGATCTCTATTTGGGGTGCACGATAGCTCATTTGAAAGGAATCGTTGATGATATTCATTTTGGGGGCTCAATTACAGCTTCTAAGTATCATTAAGGTGCTAGATTATGAAAAACTTCATTTAGTCCCTCAAAATGGCCTCGAAAGTTTAGGAACTGAAAAACTGCTAAAAATAGTAAGTTTCCAGAAGACTGTTTTGAGCCAGTTGGAATAGGTGGGTGGCCACCGATATTGACCTGGATCAATCCTCCCTCCTTAATAATAAGTTTTCTCCATTTCATTTAGTGCATGGGGGAGAGGGAAAAATGTTTACATAATCTACATCTTGATGAGCTACTTGCATTGCTCGAGAAGTTGCACTGCTGAGCTTGTTGAAGGTTGTCACGAATCTGTGGCCGAAACGGTTGGACCTTTCAAATCAGTCTGGCTAAATGATATTCCTGTGTACATAAGGAATATTTACGCATTGTTGTAATCTTGTCGACCTACTTCTGTTGGATAGAAGGTGTTTGGACCAAGTCTCCAGTGGTTGTAGTGTCCTTATATTCAACTTTTGAATAGATTTTGAAGAATCTAAATTTTGTAGTATGAGATACTAACTTGCGACACTGTTTATGTAGGACACTATTCGAAACTACCTATGGTATCCTTTAGAGATGACCCCCAAGAGTAAAAATGACACTACGGGGTCGAGACTCATAAATATCATAGCGCTTCCACATATATGGCTGGCCCAAGAGAACATCACATAAATACAGTGGGGAAATATCACATAATACCTCATCCTTGAAGGAATGGTTGTCATATGAAAATTGACACTGCTACCTGGTATGGAGTTCCCATCCTTGGTGGATCCACTCGATGTTGTATGGATGTGGGTGTGGTTTTTTTGACAATCCCAACTATTTGAAAACCTCTCTTGACATGATGTTCTCCTGGATTCCACTATCAACAATAAAATGAAACGGGGTCCCCTTCACCCACATATGTGAAATGAAAAATGAGCTCCCCCTCTTTAGGATCTATTGGTTCTTTTGGTTGAAATGTCGCAGTCTCGACAATATGGGTGGGGTCTGCATCAATGATCTGTCTTATATCAGTATTTTTTGAATCAAATTCTGAATGAGGTTTCAACTCCTTGTCTTTGATCTTTTCCACCGATGAATATTTTGAGTGACACTCAACGATGTTGTGCCAGGGGATTTTGTGGAAATCGCACCTCTTTCTAGTGTCTTTCTTTGTCTTTCTGTGACCCTTCTTTTCCTGTGGCTTCGACTGGTTTTCCAGAGGCTATTTTTAGGGTTTTCATTATCATAATTTGGATGTTGTGTATTTGAAGACCCGAAATCCTGTTTTTTTTTGTGCTTAAATTTATCCTCAATTTTAAAATCATATTGATAAGCATCACCCAGTGATGAGATGTGCAAAAAATCCATTTCAGTTTGGATGTATCTATGTGGAGCCCCAAGGTATTTAAGAACCAAATGTTGCTCAAAGTGTTTGATACCCAACTTGGTGCGAAAGGTATGGAAGTTATTAGTGAACTACAACATTTCTTGGCCTCTCTCTTTCCACGGTTTGGTCCATCTCATGTATTGGTCATGATAGTTTCCAACAAGGTAATATTGTTCCTTCACCGCATCCACAAAATAATCCTAAGTGGGTTCGAGCTCATATATTCCACACTCTTCTGTGGAAATTTTATCCCACTACGTTTCCCACCAATGTTTGACATGGGTGAGAGCTTTAGGGATTGCGAAGGTATTCCTTTCCCTGTTGGAAAAATTATGAACAAATAAATAACCTTCTAGAAGATTTAACCATTTTTCTAAGGCATCTGCATCTATTTGTTCTTCAAATATGGGAATATCAAAATTAACTTGTACCTTGAAAGGTGAGGTGCCTCCAAATTGGCCTCTTTATGAAGACGTGTTGGTTGTTATCGACAAGCATTGAGGGATGTGGGAAACATTCTCCATCATTTCTTCCCTCTATCATGTGAGAGCTTGCTCAAGCAATAGACTAATAGAATTGTCTACTTTGTTGTTTTTATTTTATTCCGCCATGGAGGGTTTTTTGGGTGTACGAGAGATATGTTCCTCAATATAGACAATATTGAGACCCAACATTCTATACTCGAGCCTCATAGGGGACATGCACTGAAAAAACAATCAAGAGTAGGATTGTCTAATACCACGGATCCATATTATTTTCAGCACGAAATGAGAGCAGAGACATAACGCAAAAATATATAGAGATATTGCAAGAGAGCCAATAAAATAATAGAGATATATCAGATATATAACAAGAGGAAAAAATATGCATTATTACACAAATTCTATTAATGAGTAAAATGTACAAAATTGTAGAAATACCGAGTGAAAGACTCACTAGAATGGTGGCAACTTATCTCTGAGAAGAGATGTGATGGGAAATCCCAGTCAAAAGAAGATGGTTAGAATGAGGCTCTAAAGGAATTTTAAACATAAATAAATACCAAAACCCTAACCCCAAAAGATGAAAAGCCAACAATTTTGTGGACCCCGTTTTGGGTAGTTTGGTGTATCAACTTCCCGGGGGCATAACTTTGGAATACGATCTCTTTTTGGGGAGCACAATAGCTCGTTTTGGAAAGGTATTTTCGGGGATATTGATTTTGGGGGATAAATTAGAG
>SNQJ01S0049922.1:0-28628 GCA_010110895.2 Picea sitchensis | reverse complement strand
TATCTAACTAGATCAATTCTCCTTCCTTAATAAGAAATGGTTTCCATTGCGTTAATTTCCCGGGGGGGAGGGAAAAAAATTACTGAATCGACATCTTGATGAAGTTGCGTTGCTTATCTTGTTGAAGCTTATCATGAACCTATGGCTGGAAGGGTTGGACCTTTTTAACCAGTCTGGCTACATGATATGAATTTTTGCAAAATGAATCTTTACGCTTTGTTGTAATCTTTTCAACCTACTTCTGTTGGATA
This sequence comes from Picea sitchensis, assembly GCA_010110895.2. Lineage (NCBI taxonomy): Eukaryota > Viridiplantae > Streptophyta > Pinopsida > Pinales > Pinaceae > Picea > Picea sitchensis. Next base: position 28,377 of record SNQJ01S0049922.1, on the reverse strand, counting down.
GAAGGTTCTTGGATCGATGTTGTAGTGGTTATAATGTGCTTTTGTTCACCTTTTGGATAGATTGTGAAGAAGTTGAATTTTGTAGTATGAGATACTACCTTGGGGAACTGTATAGGTGGGACAATAGCCGCAAATTCCTATGGTATCGTATATAGATGAAACCCTAGAGTTACAATGACACTACAAGATCGAGACTACTATATAGCATGGCGCTTCCATATATATGGCTCACCCAAAAGAACATCAAAGACAACCAGCGGGGAAACATTACATAATACTTCATCCTTGAAGGTCTATATGACATATGACAATCGACACTGCTGGATGACATGAAGATCTCATCCCTGATGAAGTTACCCGATGTTGTATGGTTGCGAGTGTGGTTTTATCGACAATCCTAACAGTTTAACAACCTCTACCGAGACGAGGTTCTTTTGGATTCCACTATAAAAAATAAAATGCAGTGGGGTCCCCTTCACCCACATTTGTGAATGAAAAATGAGCTCCCCCTCTTTAGGATCTGTTGGTTCTTCTGGTTGAATTGTTGCGTTCATGACAATAGTGTTTCAGTTTTCATAGATGATATTTATTCTGCCAGTATTTTTTGAATCGGATTTTGAATTAGGTTTCGGCTCCTTATCTTTGATATTGGCCACCAATGACTTTTTTGAGCAACATTCATCGGTGTTGTGCTAGGTTATTTTGTGAAAATCACACCACTTTCTAGTTTCTTTCTTCATCTTTCTGTCATCCTTATTTTCCTGATCCTTTGACTAGTTTTCCGGAGGCTCTTTCCTTCTTAAGGCCATATTTATCATACTTTGGTTGTTGCGGATTTGTAGACCCGAACAACCCTTTGTTCGGGTGCTTACATTTCTTCTCTATTTTAACAACATATTGATAAGCAACACCTAATGATGAGATGCCGCTCAGATTATTTGATACCCAACTTGTTGTGCAAGGTATGGAAGGTATTGGTGATCTATGAAACTACTTGGCCCCTCTCTTTTCGTAGTGTGGTCCATCTAATGTACTAGTCATCATATTTTCCAACAGGGTAATACTGTTCCTTGATCGCATCCATAAAAAATACCAAGTGGGATCGACCCAATATATTCTAGACTCCTCTATGGAAATATTCTCCGAGTAAGTTTCCCACCAATTTTTGACATGGGGGAGAGCTTTAATTAGTGCAAAGGTGATATTTTCCCCATCAGAAAAAATGTGAACAGAGTAATAACCTAACCATTTTTCTAGGGCATATGCATCTATTTTTCCTTCAAATATGTGAATATCAAAATTAACTTGTAGATTTAATGTAGAGGTGCCTCCTAAGTAGCTACTCGATGAAGACACATCAGGTTTTATCAGCAAGCGTTGAAGGATATGGGAAACATTCTCCATCATTTTGTCCCTCGGGCGCGTGAGAGATTAGTCAAGCAACATATTGATATTATCGTTTGCTCTGTCATTTTTTTTCCTTTAGACATGGAGGTTTTCTTGGGAATGTGAGAGATATTATACTCAATATAGACAAGATCGAGATTGAAATTTTTATATTCATACCTCATCAGGGACATGCACTGTAAACACGATCAAGAGAAGCATGTTCTAATACCACTGATCCAAATTATTTTCGGAATGAAATGAGATAGGAGATATAACAGAGAAATATACAAATATATTGCAAGAGATACAATAACATAAAAGATATATTTCATTTATATAGCAAGAGGCACAAATATACAAAGTAATACACAATTTCTATTAGTGAGTGAAATGTACAAAACCGTAGAAATATAGAGTGAAAGACTCGCTAAAATGGTGGCATCTTATCTTTGAGAAGTGATGTGACAGATACTCACATTGGGAAGAACATGGTTACAATGAGTCTCTAAAGCTATTTTTAACATAAATAAAATCCAAAACCCTAACCCCACAAATTGAAAAACCAATAGTTTTGTGGACCCTGTTTTGGGTAGTTTGGTGTATCAACTTATCGGGAGCGTAATTTTGACATACGATCTTTTTTTGAGGTGCACGATATCGTGTTGTAAAGGTGTCATCAAGGAGATTCATTTTGGGGGCTCAATCAAAGCCTTTGGCTATCATTGAGGTGCTCGATCCTGAAGAAACTTCATTTAGGCCCTAGAAATGGCCCCGTAAGTTTAGGAACCAAAAAACTCCTAAGAATGTTTTCAGCTAGTTGGAATAGGTGGGTGGCCATCGATATCCACCTGGATCAATACTACCTCTTTAAGAAGCAATGGTATCCATTAATTTGAGTGCCTGAGGGATATGGAAAAGTGTTTACTGAATCCACATCTTCATGAGTTGCTTGCCTTCCTAAACAAGTTACACTACTTAGCTTGTTGAAGGTTGTTACAAACATGTGGATGGAAGGGTTGCACCTTTTAAACTAGTCTGGCTACATGAGATGCTTGTGTGAAAAAGGAATAGTTATGATTTTCTGCAATATTGTTGACCTCCTTCTGTTTTATAGAAGGTGCTTGGAATGAGGCTGTATTGGTTGTAGTGTCCTTTTGTTCACCTTTGAATAGATTGTGAAGAAGATGAATTTTGTAGCATGATATACTACCTTGCAGAACATTTTAGGTGGGACAATAGTCAGAACTACCTCTGGTATCCTGTAGAGATGACCCCCCAGAGTAACAATGATACTATGAGGTCGAGAATCATAAATATCATGGCACTTCCACATATATGGTTGGCCCAAGAGTACATTATGGACATCCAGCATGGAAACATCACATAATAACTCATCCCTGAAGGGATGGATGTCATATGACAATCGTCACTACTGGCTGACACGATGATCTCATCCCTGGCAAAGCCACCTGATGTTGTATGGTGGTGGGTGTAATCCCAACTGTTTGACAACCTCTGCTGAGATGAGGTTCTTCTGGCTTCTATTATCAACAAAAAAATGCAGCGAGGTCCCCTTCACCAACATATGTGAATGAAAAATGTGCTCCCCCTCTTCAAGATATGTTGGCTCTTTTGATTGAATTGTTTTGGTCATGACAATAGCGGTGGGGTCTACATCGATGATATGTCTTCTACCAGTATTTTTTGAATTAGATTCTGAATCAGGGTTCATCTTCTTGTCTTTGATCCTGTCCACCAATGACTATTTTGAGTGACATTCATTGGTGTTGTGCCAAGGTATTTTATGGAAATCATACCACTCTCCAGTGTCTTTGTTCGTCTTTTCATGACCCGTTTCCCCTATGGATTCGATTGGTTTTCAAGAGGTTGTTTGTTAGGGTTGTATTTATCATACTTTTGTTGTTGTGGATTTGCAGACCAGAACTCTTGTTTGTTCTGGTGCTTAAATTTTTGCTCAATTTTAATAGCATATCGATAAGTAGAACCTAGTGATGAGATGTCCATAAAATCCATTTAATTTTGGTTGTATCTGTGTAGAGCCCGACGGTATTTCAGAACCAAATGTTTCTCGAAGCCTTTGATACCCAACTTGTTGTGCAAGGTATGGAAGGTATTGGTGAACTCTGGTACTGCCTGGACCCTCTCTTTTTGCATTTTGTTCCATCTCATGTATTGGTCATCATAGTTTCCAATAGGGTAATATTGTTCATCGACCACATCCACAAAAAAATCCCAAGTGGGCTTGGCCCCATATATTCCAGAATCCTCTCTGGAAATTTTCTCCTAGTAAGTTTCCCACCAATGTTAGACATGGGGGCGATCTTTAACGAGTGTGAAGGTGATATTTTCCCTCTCAGAAATATTTTGAATAGAGAAATAACCTTCTAGCATATTTAACCATTTTTCTAGGGCTTCTGCATCTATTTGTCCTTCAAATACGAGAATATGAAAATTAACTTGTACCTTTAAAGGCGAGGTGCCTCAAAAGTGGTTTCTTGATGAAGACATGTCGGTTGTTATCGGTAAGCATTGAAGGATGTGGGAAAAATTCTCCATCATTTCGTCCCTCTATTGCATGAGATCTTGCTCAAGCAAATCACTAATAGAATCATTTCCTCTGTCACTTTTCTTTTCTTTTTCCATGGAGGGTTTCTTTGGCGTGAGAGAGTGATTTTCCTCAAGAGAGACAAGATGGAGACCCAAATTTATATAATCAAACCTTGTTGGGGACATGCAATAAAAACATGATCAAGAGCATCCTGCTCTGATACCACTGATCTAGATTATTTTCGACAAGAAATGAGAGTAGAGATATAACATAGAAATATACAGAGATATTACAAGAGAGCTAGTAAAAGAAGATGTTGGATCCGTTCTACCAAAGTGACACTCCTGCAAGATATTGTTATTCAATAACAATCAAGCTTACAAAGTTGTTACAATGTTTCCCTTGAGAACATACTTGGATTTTTTATCTTCTTTCACTGTTGTCTTATAAAGAGTTGGTTATCTCCCACTTCTTCTGTCCATTTCTTCATCCATTGAGATTTTTAAGAGAAAATCTAGAAATTTTCTCCTTGAAGTTAAAATCAAATTCCACAGAATGATTATGCATATAGTGGTAAAACTCCTCACACTTAACGCTTTTCCATGAGTTATTCCCAAATTCCCGATCATTTTTCCATTAAAGCCACTCACTCCCCCATGTTTCATAATCTTCCTAGTTATATCTCCTTGATCTTCTTTTCTTGGTATACAAAACCGTGAGTTTTGAGTTCCAAATCTGTTGAAAACTAATTTCCCTATGGAGTCACCAGTTTGGTTGACGATTAAAATCGCAACGAAGTTTAGCCCGCAAAGTATTGCTAAAGTCTATTATTATAAGCTAACAGGATAAATAATACTAATAGGTGGGACCCCCTTGTAGATTGGAGATTAGATCTGGTTCTTATTTGATGTTTTACTATTGTTCGACAGTGATTACAAGATTAAGAATGATTGATGATCGACAACCGACGGATGAGGGATAATACATGTTTTTTCTCTTCCTTTAGACTTGAATTCCATGTTGGTTTACGATATCTATTGTTGTCATTTCTATATGTTTCTGGATTCATTACTTTGACACCTATAAAATACACATATTAGTAATGATAAATAAAGAGCAATTGAAAGGAAGTAAAGCAACATAAACAAAAAATGCAAAAGGAAGGAAATGGTTATACTAACATGTTACACTATATGTATTAAAACGATCATTGTGAATCCTAGCTAACAAATAATAGATATGCGATTTATTGAGATTCTATGAAAATATAGTTGTTATATAGTATTGTATAGTTGGAAATGGAAACATGTGGGTGGCTCTCTTGGAAATTAAGGGAAGTTGATGGATTAGTGGTTGGCGTGTACCAAACAATTGAATAGGGTTGAGTGTGGAGGTGAAATGCATTTACTACACGTAACTCCTACTCCTTCAACTGATCGCCACCCTAGTCAGGCTATTGTTTCAACTAAGTTTTTTTTGGTTAGGCTCCGACTTTCAAGAAGAGGGAGAACCGCTCAGCCAATTCATGTTTTTAAGGTTCTCTTGGTTATAGATATGTCCTTTTCGGTCATCCATGAATTTTCTCTGGTTATGAAATAGATAGTGGCTCAATATGTATGGGTTTGTGCTTTCCTTAAGATTGGAAACTGTGTGGTTGTGCTATTTTCTGGAATGGTTGGTGTGGTTTTCACTATAGTAATGTTTGGAGTGATGGTTTTATTGGTCATTCCGGATGTTAGTAGCCATGAAATATCTCTGTCATTTTTACTTTTTTTAGTTGGAGGGTTTCATTTGGTCCAATCGGCTAGCTACCTCCATATTTTCTTATCACCTTACCCAACCATTTTATTTTATGGGGTTACAGGGTTTGGAAGCGCCTTGTGTCACTGCGCATTGTTCACTTGGATGTTGGTTTTTCCATGATACTAATGGTCGCATAGTGGGTTATATTTCTTATTCTCAACTTTGTTTCATATCAACGTGGTTAGTTGGTTGGCCAGGAGAGCCACGAGGGTTATACCCTACGTGTGCTAAGTGTTGTTATGGGTCCAAAATGGATCCTTTCTCCTCTTTTCATAGCCTCTCCTATCATGGGACTTGTCACCCTGTCCACGAAGTCAATTGTGGTTTCCCCATGTGTGCACCGTTGGTCTTGGAGGTTTTTCACCATCAAGAGGAGTCGACTCTAGCCTCCCTATGTTGGTCCACAGAGAAAACCCTTGTTTCCTCAAGTATGAGTGTTTATAAATGGAACAATTATGGTTTGTCAAGTATATTGTTGATTGTTATGGATTGGCAGTATATTTTTGACTGAATTGATTACTGGCTCACCCGTTAATTATGTGACAGTGGTGTTGGTTTTGGTATCTAGTTATTGCATTCATTATTATATTTGAATGGATAACATGACCATGGTTAATTGGATGATATTTAAATCAAACACACAATCATTTCCCTTGTAATCATTGAATTGATAACCCAACATTGTTTTTAATTGATTAAGTTACAACATTGCTTCACACATGATGTGTAGGGTATGTGTGGTGTTCCTACAACATGATAGTTGAGTGGTTGGTTATTATGGTTGTGTGTTTTAATTTCCATGGAAGTATTGCAATCGGGGTGATTATGGTATGACCATCCACTGTGTTTTCTATGAATTATATTGGTTTCCCCCTCCGGGATGGTCACACGATTTTAGAAACAAAATAGTTATGTTGCAATTTGGTCGATTTTTGGGATGAGATCAGGTTTACTATTTCTAACTTGCTATATTTATTAATAGCCCAACATTATGGTTGTTTAGATTTAGAGTGATTGAACCTGTACAAAAATAGTCTACATTTTGCTGAATGGTCTGTGTATTTCAAGCATAGTATGTGTATAAATGGTAATTGTTGGTTGTGTGTTTAATGGAAAGTCAGAGTCCTTGCAATTAAAATATTGATGGTCCACTGTGTATAATCAATGGATACCATGCATTATGTCAGAGATCAGCACAATCATGTGTCAGTGTGGCCTCATTGCAACTAAATTGGAAAGAGGAATTGAAGAGTAATCAAACATGATTTGTTAAGTCTGTTTTTGATGATTGAGGTTTTGATGAAACATAATGGAACAAGTGATTGTGTGCTCATTTAGAAATTGTTTTAAACTTTAGCAGGGACATATGGAAGGAGACAAAATTCTTACAGATTTTTATAGAAGGCATATTCTCTTGTTTTGATGACATTGTGTTAATGATCTAATTGTAAACATTAAGAAAGTAATACACAAATTTGATTGAGTTATGCAAGGTGATTGTTAAAATAAGCATAGTGGTTATTTGATATAGAATGATTTCATGGGTTACTTAATTAACTTTATGAACAATACCCGTGCTCACTCCCTACCATTATTTTGCATCTTGCTAATTACACCCCCCTTGCCTTCCCACATCCATTTTTCAGTCCCTGTTCTTAAAGTTTAATTACAGTTAAGAGAATTCTATATTTAAACACTTTGAAATCACAACTTCTTGATTAGAACATAGTTTTATGATTATTGGGTTTACATTACAGTTGATTGTTTGTTGTCTTTGAGCAATAACCATGATTCTTTCCCCCCTCATTTTATCATTTTTTTCTCAATACAAAACCCTCGCGTATCCCAAAACCTTTGTTCACCCCCCTCTCATTGACAATAGTTAAACAATTCATATGGATTGGATTGCATGAGTTTGATATGTTGCTAAGCCAAAATCTGTTTCATATTTTTCAAGAGTTGTCATGTATGGTTGTTAAAGGAACTATTTTATAATCAATTATGCATACAAGAATGAGCTATTCAAATAAAAGGGTGAAAACTATGGCCCGCTATGCCCCTAAGAGAGAGAAAGCCACTACTGCCCCTTCCGCATCTTCAAATAATTCTGATAAATTTGTTTCCTCCCACATGCATTGGAAGGATGATTGCTCTCATATGATCAACAATATGAGGCTTAAAGATTCCACATAGCCTAAGGCACGTTTAGAAAGACTAAAAGATGATAGCATCAACAACGGAAAGATTGATTGCCTCACAAACTGGAAAATAAAGATTTTAAGTTTTTTATTGATGACAATTGACTTCATATTTTTGTATGACATGATTTTGGATATATTGGTAATACATTCGGAAATAATTGCAAATATTAGTGAGATAAATCGTCAAATGTTAGTATGATGATGGGATTCACAAAGAGGGGTGTTTTTCTTAATTAAGTAGTATGTTATGATTGTTAAGAGCTAAAGGGAGTCATAAGGGGTCCCACCTACTAGTTATTATTGATTTAAAACCCTTATTATGATTTATTAATTCCCCCCCCTTAACTAAAACGTTGGTTGCATTTTAGTTAACTTAACTAATGAGTTGGTTCAACTACTTCAACCAATTCTAATTTGCTTAAAGGGAAAAGCAAAGGGAGGAACAAGAGAGATATAAAAGGAGAAGCATACTAAGGTTTGGTCTTTGAGTTTATGTTGAGATAGTTTAGTTTTCATTCATTCCTTAATTTATCACAAGCCTAATTCTCTTTTATGATAGCAGGGTATTATTGTAGACAAAAACATTCGGGGTTGATTTACATCATTTAGACACTTGTTTTTCAGAGGTGTTGATCTATCTTTGATAGTCTCTGTAGACTTGTCTATTTGTGAATTAGTTTTCATGACTGACAAAGGCTATTGTGCAGAGTCGAGTGGGAAACAATATGTGGCAATTTGATATAGCTTTTAGAGTTGAGTTTTGGTTTTCTGTCAGAGGTCCTTTTGTATGTTCCATCAGGGATGTCTAATTTTGACTTTGGTCCGAAATTTCTGTATGGGATTTTGTAAAGAAAATGATTCTTTGGTGAATTGGAATGAAATAAAGGATTTATTTATGTCTCATCTTTCTTGAGTATCATCTTGGTGTCTTACTTTTGTCTTTACACTTGTTTTCAACAACTATTATATTCAGAAAATCATATTAAAATGAATTTTCCAGCAAGCTTTTATTTGTGAAAAAGACTAGCCTAAGAACTTATAATTAATACTTGTGAGTTAGAATTTTATTTTTGATGTCTACAAACCTAGGGTGGCATTCCCGTATATTCTGATTTAGCCAAGCAGAATTTGAAAATTCCTGAGTAAGATCATTTCATATCTTTTCCTCAACAATCCTCTTATATGATCAAGCTAAAGAACTGTAGGGGGTAGGCAAGTTTAAACCCATGCGGCACAGTCCCTATATTGTGTGACGTGTCTTACAAAATGAGCCTATTAGTTAGAAGATTATGAAGGGAATATGTTGGTCGAGCCCAAAAATGGGCTCTACTTGAAAAGATATTACGCTTGAGCCTCAAACTTGGGTGAAACTCTTTGTATACTAATGTAATTTAGTGTATATATATTTTCCTTTTCTTTTTCATCTTCAACTTCCTTATTGAGTTTTCCTTTGGTTGGCAGATGTCAAGGGAGTCTTTGGTCTATTTAAGATTAGCAGATGGAGCTAGTCATCATACACAAAACTTGGTTGGTTTACTCACCCGAGGGTCTAATGGTGTCTTTAGGTGGTGTATTTCAAGGGCCATCCACTAATAATGTGGCCGAATATAGCGTCATTATAGAATTTTTAGACAATTCAATCTCACATGGTATTCCCCCGATATAGGTTTCCCTGTATTCCTAGTTAGTAGTATGTCAGTTGAATGACAGTTACTGCATGCGTGATCCTACTTTACTCTGACGATTCCTATGGGTATGTCTTTTAGAACGACAGTTTGATTTTATTACTTATTATCACATACCTAGGAGTTTTAATTATATATCCAATGCTTATGCTAATTTAGTTTTAGATTGTCATTTGTCACATAACTAAAGAAAAAAAAACCATCTCATGAATATACACATTGTGATATAAGTAAAGCCGAAGATCCCTTTTTTATATATATTTCAAAAAATATGATGTTTATAGTGCAAAATTGGGGCTAACACCCTCAATACACATATACAACCGATAATACAAGACCCGCGACATCTACACATGTGGAGTCGGATGTGTGTCATGATAACAAACTACGACGTTTACGAGATGTCGAAATAGTCGCACCCAAGCTATGGGCACAACAACTACTTTCCGTTGCATAGCTTTCGGTAGATCCTCTACGTGAACCATCAAAATCCTATGAGTCAAATGAGACAGGTTTCCCTGCACGTTTTAAAGGACTCTCTCTGCTTCTCCTCCCACCGCCTCATCTCCCCGGTGCCTTCAACAATGTTGAGGAAGCCTATATGGAGATTGCAGACCCATGTTTGTGTCACACAAGTGTCTAGTTAGTACCTAAGCATTATCCAAAAATATTTTTGTTTTACTATACAAAAGTACAAAAAAATGAATTATTTAAAAACATTTGACATACCTATGTCCCTGTAGGCGGTCCCTAGTGACAGTGACATGTCAGGGTCCCCAATGAAGTCGATCCTTACATAGGGGTAGTCATCCAGAGTAATGACCTGTCACCTCCACCAGTAGAAGAAATCCTCATTGTAGGGTGTGGGCACCCTACCTCCCCCTTGTCCTCTTATTACCTCGATCCACCATGCCATGGCTGGATCGCGAGGTCCTCCTGGAATAATCTCGACTTTAGGTACCAAACCTGGAACACGCTCGAAGAAAAAGGTGCATAAGATAGAGGCAAACCTAAAGTTCCTCTTGCTACCATGTTTGCACTATGTCAACTGGCTCTTGATATTAGCCAGTAGTGAGGTACACCAATCATATAATATGGTTCTCAAGCACTCTACAACATAGAACATGAGAGGCCTCGATGCCTGGTGCAACGAAGTTGATCATGTGATCCTAGTCAACATGAGGAAAATAATCTTAAGGCAGAGATTATTGATCGATCGGATGTGGAGTTGACTCCCGACCTTTGGGGTCCCTGCTACACAGTGAGCATCTATGTACTCCTCTATCTTCAGACTGCTCGATCTCACCATGATTTGAGGTTCACAATATCACCCTGGTGCGATAACCTAGTCAAAAAGTATATATCCTCAACTTCAATCCTCAATGGTTTCCCATCGAGGTTGAAGCTCGCACTGTCAAGATCCCATTAATCCACAAGCATCTCAAGAAACCTCACTTGGGCCCTCATCCCTTTGAGTGCCCAAAATTTCTATAATCCACATATTTCAAGGTCATTTGGGCCACTGGATCTCTGTCCACAACAACCTTTACCTCCTCGTGCTCCCTTTCCCTCCATTGTAGCACCATCCTGCGAGATAAAATTTAAATTTTGATTTAGCAACCATAGAAATCATTGATTACGGACTTGTACGCAGGATGTTGCATTTATAGTCACGTATAGGGATGAGTATACACACCCTGTATTTTACACAGTTGCGTATAACCTCACGTATACACGGCTCGATGAATGGTAGCCTGTGTACACCGAGTTACTCAATTTTCACTCTAATTTACTCAAAATTTGAAACCTAATTTAAAACTTTAATCCACTAGAAAGTAAGAGGAGGGGAAGAGGAATTACCTGGTCCATACGGTTTCTAATTTTGTCACCCTACGCTCTCACAATCACCAGTTGAATATCAGAGGTAATTTGGTCCAATTTTTAGTATTTGGGTAAAACGTCAAAATGCCATAGTACTTATTGGTTTTGTTACTATTGATAACAAATTTTACCCACTTTCTATAGTTTTTAGTCATGTTTTAACCTAATGGACTAATACAGTAGTGGATTGAGTTGGTTTTTGTAGTTTTCACCAGGGATTCTTTTAGATTTCCACGTTATGTTGGCCATTCGTAACCACGGGAAGGTATTTTCATTACCCATTATATTGGATAGGTATCCATTCCATCATGCAATTTTGCATTATCCTATAAACTGTCACTCATATTCCTTATATACAAACCCATTTGTTGCGACACAAAACCTTCCATCTACTATAAGCTGTGTCACTATCAAGTGGTAGAGACTTACCAAACCTGGGTTTCCTAGTAAGATCATCCGCTTCATTTGGTGCCCATTCAAAGATTTTTTCCATAGTACCAAGAGTCCCGTATAGTTAATACATGAATTTATGTTGATCCTCATCTCTCATTCATAAACATGTTGCCTTATACATAGAGGACTCCCAACCGAGTTTAATTTATGCTCTTTTCGAACTCGTCTTCAAAAAGAGAAAAGATTGTTGAGTGAACTTGTCTCTTTCACACTTGTAAATTGGATTTGAAAGGAAATCTATTTGGTACAAGTTTATCCCTTTTTCATACCAAGTAGACTAAAGATCATGAAAAAGGAATTTTTTTGGCATTAAGTTGTGATTACATATCATGCCCTTGATTGTAGTATTGAGCCTATAGTTGGTTCTCACTTTGTGTTATAAACCGTTTGCCTCAGTAGTTTTGCATCCTCAACCAAGCAAAACCTCATTTCTATCCTTCACAATTTGACACCCTATACCCAGGAGGGAACACTCCCCCAAGTTCCCATATCCCGCATGCATATCCTTGCATTGAGCATAGGTATGTTCCACTGCTGGAACTAGTTTTTCTTACTTGCAACACTCGTTTCCTCCTCTGTATCATAGCACTCATTTGTCTATAAAAAAACAAAAAAGGATGGGCGGGAAGGGAGTATTATATTATATTGGAAGTAGTTGTGTCTCCTTTCAATATAGCACAAAGTTATTGAGTCCATTTTTCATCATAATTTTGGGTTTAGCATGGCCTTAGGAAGTTTATCTCATTACAAAGTCTTCTCTACTAACTGGTTACTCTTACAGTCCCTATGGAGAATTTCATTTATGCCTCCTGCATATCATGGCTTCATCATTGAGTCTATGCTACCAGATTCTTCCATATGTATCATGCTCTTGTTCAAAGGAATTCTATCAACCCGTGTCGGCCATTCCTCAGAACTCTTGACTTTGCATGTCGACCATACCCTTAGTTTGTCTCAGATTCAAGTGATATTGTAGTCCTATCATGCACCCTGTTCCTACTTTCATCATTGGTAGGTAACCTTGAACCCAATAATCAACATTTCATCATTGGTTGTTGACTGGGTGGTTTCCCTTGCGCTCGACAACAAGACATCTCTTCACACATTGGGATTTGTACAGTGTATTGGATTCCATTAGCCTTATTGGTGGTTTCTTCCCCTTTGTCAGCAATTTTCCTCATTGGTTTCTATTTAGAGGGTCTTTTTTGTGTACCGCTTGCACCTAGCACACACAAAAGATGCACAGGTTCATTGGTTCGTGAACATGTTCTTCATCCGATTTCCTCCAAATCATGAAGCTCCTGCTTTGTACCTTATGCTGAATGATGAGAGATGCCTTAGTTCTCTCCTTTTAGTGGGTCTCCTTCCATCGAATTCAACTCATCTATTCTGGAAATGAGACCTAGAGTATTATGAGTAACTTGAGGCTTGCAGTCATTAGTGGTAGGTTATCTCTCTCCATCGACAGTTGGGAATACATCAATGTCTCCTGATCGATGGATTATTCAAGTGTTCGAACCCGACTCCTTTATTCACACTTGTAATAATTTACTCGGTGCATTGATACCTACTTTCATTATTGGTAGGTTGTCTCATGTTTGTTAATGGCATACCACAATGATTGGTAATCAAACGATGTCTCATTGTGTTTGAACTCAACTCCTTTATTCAGATGATGTAGACTTGCACCTTTGGCAGATTGTGTATAAGACTTGAATACATTAGTATGTGGCCACAACTTTCCTAAGTTGTTGCTTCCTTTTCATTGGAACAATACCTATATGACTTCAGTGATCATGGGAGATCAATTTGTACTCCATTGTATACAGTTATCTTCAGATTGATTTTGATACTGGTTCTGGGCCTTTTTCATGACTATGACAACCTTTTGCATGTAACCTCATTTGTATTTCCCTATTCATGGCCATAGAAAGTTGTTTGGTGTAATTTCACATGGATCTGCAGTGTAATTCAAATTGGCATCCATATATGCAAAGTCGGTGTAGAATGTAATGAGAAACTAGTTCTTCCAGTTGGTTCCCCATCACTCCACTTCTGGGTTTTAATAATGTATTTAGGCCATCACAGATACTCCTCTGACTTCACACATTAGGGGGCATCTATTATAGAAAGATTTTCCTAACCCTATGCAATCTTGCACAAAAGGCCTTTTTCCATTTCCCTATGTAAACGTTTCATCCATTTTTGCAAAATCCCAGAACTAAAAATTACATTTTTCCACATATACACACCTTGCCTACTATACAACATGCGTATACATAGGATCCTCCACTACATCCCACGTGCATTGGGATTTGTGCCCCAAAATGAAAAATGGTGTTGGGTTTCCATGTCACGATAGGATATTTATGATCCTTGACCTTCCATATACTGTAAAAATTTCAACTTGGCCCTTCAGTTCCATTTGAAGGCCATAAATGGGACAATTGTGAGCTATGGGAAAGAGGAGAAAGAATTCAACTTTGAGAGCAAAGTTACTCTGGAGAAATTATTTACTTCATATTGAGTCTGCATCCCTTTTTCCTTTAAGTCTAAACACAATGGTCAACCCCTAAGCTCTTCCCTTATTGATTGAGAAATTTATTGTCTCTCTTCTATGAACTTTCCTTTGGTGGAGGATTGAAGTGGAGAAGGCCCAACTAGAAGGAACTTAGTTTCTTAGTTCCAAACCATGCCGACACAGAAGTCTGTAACATTTTTACTTATGTTTATCATATTAATAGAAATATCCTTTTCCTGTCGAATTGATATCTTGCAAATATTTGAATTATTATTCCATGTGCTTATTTGTCATGTTTATTAATGGATTGTCCTATTCAATGTGCTAATAACATCATTTATTATCACCATATGCTTTATGTGCTTGGCTGTTGAGGACGAGTTGCAGGTATATATCTTTGGGTCAAGTGATCAATGGTGGAATTCATCGAACATCTGAACAAGGTAGGCCTTTTATCTTGTCTTTCTAGTATATTCGTTTATATAGCATACTTGAGAATAGAGTTGATTTCTGGAGTCATTTCTGTCTGTTGTGGTTTATCCCTTACCATAGAGAGATTTTCCTCATAACATTCGCGACAATAACATTGGGTCTGTGTTGATGATATATCTTCTACCAGTATTTTTTGAATCATATTTTGAATCAGGTTTCATCTCTTTATCTTTGATATTGGCCATCAATGACTATTTTGAGCGATATTCACTGTTGTTGTGCTAGGTACTTTTGTGGAAATCACACCACTTTCTAGTGCTACTTCGTCTTTCTGTGATCCTTCTTTTCTTGTGGGTTTGGTTGGTTTTGGGGAGGTTGTTTGTTAAGGTTGTCTTTATCATACTTTGGTGTTGTGGATTTGAAAACTCAAAATCCCGTTTGTTCAAGTGCTTAAATTTCTTCTCGATTTTAACAACATATCAATACGCAACACCTAGTGATGATATGTCTAAAAAATCCATTTCAGTTTGGATGTGTCTGTGTAGAGCCCCATGGTATTTTAGAACCAAATTTCACTTAGAGTCTTTGATACCCAACTTGGTGTGCAAGGTATGGAATGTATTCGTGAAATCTGACATGACTTGGCCCCTCTCTTATCGCAGTGTGGTTCATCTCATGTATTGGTCATCATAGTTGCTAATAGGGTAATATTGTTCCTTGACCACATGGAAAAAACAATCCCAAGTGGACTTGGCCCAATATATTCCAGACTCCTCTATGTAACTTTTCTCCGAGTAAGTTTCCCACCAATGTTTGACATGGGGGAGAAATTTAACGAGTGCAAAGATGATATTTTACCTGTTGGAAAAATTGTGAACAGAGTAATAACCTTCTAGCAGATTTAACCATTTTTCTAGGGAATCTGCATCTATTTGTATTTAAAATATGGGAATATAAAAACTAACTTGTAGCTTGAAAGGAAAGGTACCTCCTAAGTGGATTCTTTATGAATACGAGTCAGTTGTTATCGGAAAGTGTTGAAGTATCAGGGAAAAATTCTCCATCATTTTGTCCCTCTGTCGCGTGAGAGATCGTTCAAGCAACAGACTAATAGAATCATTTGCTCTGTCATTTTTATTTTCTTCATACACGGAGGTTTTATTGGGCGTGTGAGAGATATTATCCTCAAGAGAGACAATCTCGAGACTGAACTTGTTATACTTGGACATCATTAGGGACATGCACTGAAAAAATGATCAAGACTAGCATGTTCTAATACCACTGATCCAGATTATTTTCGACACAAAATGAGGAGAGATATAACACATAAAAATACAGAGATATTGCAAGAGATCCAATAACATAACATAGATATATCGATTATATAACAAGAGGCACATATATACAGTAATACATAATTTCTATTAATGAGTGAAATGTACAAAAGTGTAGAAATACAGAGTGAAAGACTCTCTAGAATTGTAGCATCTTATCTCTAAAAAAGAGATGTGACAACTACTCACATTCGCAAGAGCAGCATATTCTAATAATATTGTTCTGGATTATTTTCAACACAAAATGAGAGGGGAGATATAACAGAAAAATATACAGAGATATTTCAAGAGATCCAATAACATAAAATAGCTATATCGGATATATAACAAGAGGAACATATATACAGTAATACACAATTTCTATTAATGAGTGAAATGTACAACACTATATAAATATAGATTGAAAGACTTTCTAGAATGGTGGAAACTCATCTCTGAGAAGATAAGTGTCAGATAATTTCATTTGCAAGAATATGGTTACAATGAGGCTTTAAATTTCTTTTTTAACATAAAGAAAATCCAAAACACTAACCCTGGAAGATGAAAAGCCAATAGTTTTGTGGACCCCATTTTGGGTAGTTTGGTGTATCAACTTCCTAAGGGCGTAACTTTGGCATACGATCTCTATTTCGTGTGCATGATAGCGTTTTTGAAAGGCCTCGTCGACGATATTCATTTTGGGGCATCAATTAGAGCCTCTAATTATCATTGAGGTGCTCAATTATGAAAAAACTTCATTTAGTCCCTCAAAATGGCCCTAAAAGTTTAGGAACTGAAAAATTGCTAAAAATAGTAAGTTTCCAGAAGACTGTTTTGAGCCAGTTGGAATAGGTGGGTGGCCATCGACATCGACCTGGATCAATCCTCTCTCATTAAGAATAATTTGTCTCCATTTCGTTTAGTGCATGGGAGAGAGGTAAAAATATTTATTGAATCTACATCTTGATGAGCTACTTTCATTGCTCGAGAAGTTGCACTGCTGAGCTTGTTGAAGGTTGTCATGAATCTGTGGCTGAAAAGGTTGGACCTTTTTAACCATTCTGGCTACATGATATTCCCGTGTGCAGAAGGAAAATTTATGCATTGCTATAATCTTGTCGACCTACTTTTGTTGGATAGAAGGTGCTTGGACCGAGGCTCCAGTGGTTGTAGTGTCCTTATGTTCAACTTTTGAATAGATTGTGAAGAAGCTAAATTTGTTATTATGAGATACTACCTTGTGGCACTGTTTAGGTGGGACATTATTTGAAAGTACCTCTGGTATCCTTTAGAGATGACCCCCAAGAGTAAAAATGACACTACGGGGTCGAGACTCATAAATATCATGGAACTTCCACATATATGGCTGACCCAAGTGAGCATCACAAAAATCTAGTGGGAAAACATCACATAATACCTCATCCTTGAACGAATGGATGTCATATGACAATTGACACTACTGGATGGCATGAAGATCCCATCTCTAGTGGAGCCACTTGATTTTGTTGTTGGGCGCCTGATATGATTTATTTAATGACGTTAATTAGATCCTTTTTGTCCGAATATATATATGCGTTTTCTTGTTTTGAAGAGTTTTTTAAGAGAGTTTGTGTCAAATCACTATGATTCATACCAGGTATGCATGATTCATGTTTCGTGAGGATTTTGAGTGTAATTCAACATGTTTTTATGATTCTAGGAAACTAATTCGCGTTTTGTGTATCACAGGGAAAAATCACAGCTCATTTTTGCATCCGACACTCTATCAGGTACTCCATCCGACACCCAGTCTAGTACTCCATCCGACACTTTGTCCGGCACTCCATCCTACACAAAAACCATGGGTGATTTGGTGCTTATCATATTGGTGACCAGCGATGGGTGAATCAAAGCCATGGGTTTTTCTTATGTTTGTGGCCTCCAACTACTGAGCTTCTGACAACTTGATTTGGGTTGTTATGTTGGGCGATTATTGGCTCGCCTTATTTTTAGAAGCCACAGACAGTTAGGGCATATTAAAAGTGATTTGCTATTTTTAGAGAGGTTCAACCCTTCCAATGGTTGACCTCTCAGATTGTAAACTTATAAATACCACCTCAGTGGTCAGACAGAGGGATTTATAGAGAAAAAAACAGTTAAGCTCTGTTTTTCTATTTTTCACAACGTTTTGCTAAGACTGTGTAAAGACTGCTTTTTTTTTATTTTAATGTTGAATTCATGTTGTTGAGCTCGTGGTTCTCCTTTGAAAAGTAGCTACAACTTGTTGGGGGTCCTGCCAGCAGTCTGGGTGAATATCCAATTAATTTTCTTCTGAATTGAATAGTGTAGTTGTCATTTTATTAATTTCTTGTACATGAGTTTTCATTATGCTTCTTTACTGTATAAATTGTTGTTTATGATTTAATTGTTTTAATTTATTTTGCAAGTTATTATGAAGGCTAGTGTTAATATGCGATGAATTTTTAATTAGTAGGAAGTAGCTTGCAAGCTTAGATACTAACCCTATGTATAATTAGATGATAGATTAGATTTTCTTTATGCTGAAATAGAGTATAAAAATAGAGTTTTTCTTTATGCTGAAATAGAGTATAAAAATAGAGTTTAAAACAAAGTTTTTAGTTTATGATTTCCTTGACAAGGTTTCGGTGGATGGATAGTTATTAGTTTTTAGTTTTCAATTCTAGTTTGTCTATCTAATTGCTAATTAGTTTTCTTATCTAAATTGTCATTTAGTTTGCTCATTTAATTTCTTGTCATATGATGAAATAGTATTTAATTTCTGTTTTATGAGATTTCCTCTTTTGCAATTTGAATTGTTAGAATAGAATTAGTTTAGTTTATTTTTATGCAATTTCCTTTTCTAAGATTTAGGTTGCAATTTCAATTCAAAGTTGATTATTGAATGTAGTTTTCAATTATGAATCTAGGTAGTAAGAATTTTCTTAATTAGCATAGAATGCAATTGAATTTACTAGAATAGTGTTTTTATACTGTTGATGATTAATGCATGATTTAATAATCACATGGATATGTAGGATAGCTGATGTTGCTTCTATAATGGCTAAGCTCTCACTGGATTGTCTAATTCACATTTTTCACTTTTCTATCGAAGTCAATATCGATTTTATCCTTCTTGAATTATTGTTCATTGTTAAGTGCCATCGTGATATCATAAGACACCAGAGACATAACCATCAACACTATATTTGAGTTTTCTTACTTAGAGGATAGTTTCATTTCTTTTGTAGATTAGAAGATAGTATTCTTACTTTGGTAGATTAAATAATAGTTTTCTTATCATAGATTAAAGAGTAGTTGCTAATTAATTTTATTGTCATAATGCTTTCCATTTAGTAGATTAAGATTCATTTTATAAATTAGAAGTAGTTGTGAAATTTAATTTAAGAATAGAGTTCACTTGCTTATTAGTTTGATTAGTTGCTTATTGAGTAATTTTGAATAGTTTACTTGCCATAGAAATTATCATAGGTTAGTTAGTTGATTGCTTTCTTGTTTAATTTCTTTGATAAGGTAGTTGCTTGCTTGTTTACTTTCTTTGATAGGGTAGTTGCTTTCTTGTTTACTTGCTTTAATAGGATAGTTTCTTATTGAATTTGAGTAGGTTAATTAAAGTAGTTTTCTGTTGTTATTTCTTATTAGGTAGATAGTTTTCCTTTGCTTGTTGTCATGATTAAGTTAATTTTCTTTAAGTAGGGGTTTCATTTTCTTTCTTAGGACTATCCATTGATCCTTTGATCAAAGGTTACTTAGGGTACATAGTTTAAGTTTCTTAGTAGGGTTTGATCATTAGTAGTCATTGCTTGAGTAGATTAGCCCTTCAAAATCCCGTTTCCTTAGTTAGACTATACTACCTCTAGCCTTTTTTCCTTGGAACATATAGTGTTACAACTCTAAGTTTACTTACCCCGAGTTGACAATTTAATTGAGGGTTTTTAGTGTTTTTTAGTGCATATAGAATACCCATCATTTTTGGCGCCGTTGTCAGGGAGTTGTCTCAAGGTATGACATAGTTAGGAAATAGATCACTTCTAAACCTTAGCATTAGTTTGGTGGTGGGGGAACTTTAAGATGAGAGGTAAGAACCTGTGCATCTACTCTAGCAGGTTCCACCAAATCCAGTGGTAGTTTTTGTTTACTTTCATGAATAGACCTAGAGACCCAAAAGGTAGATACATTAAATCTAAATAAGATCTTTCAACTAAGATTCCTTCCGATCTTTTTGTGGGAAGGAATGTTCCACTCATAAATTATGTAGACCGATACTGAAAGAAAAGAGCTAGATCAACCCAAAGAGATAAAGTAGTCTCTAAAGATACTAATATAGGAAGCACTATAGAAAAGAAAATTGAAGCGTCAATAATATTGGGATAGGAGGCAAGACCACTCGAGCCTTCCGCAAAACCAAATAATACAACCCTTGTTTTCTTACCACCATCAGGAGATCCTAACTTTGAAGACATCATAGACCTTGAATAGGTGAATACCATTTTTGGTAGTTCATCCAACATAATTGTCTCTCAAATTGACACAGAAACTTTGGCACCAATAACCTCAACCGACTCGAGTAGAGTCCCAGACACCCAAACAATAGGAAGGCCTTCCCATTAGAGGGATACCTTGTTCTCTTCAAAGATAAAACCACTTAAGTACTCTCTTTTTGGAAACCAAACCAATATGGATGATCGGGAGGATCAGAACAATGTAAGACATGGGGAGGAAGAAGAAGATGGAAACCAAACTGAAACTACCTTCGTGTTTCCAATTTTGGACACCACCCCAAATGTCAATATGAAAAATATTCCTCTCTCAACACTTCCCACCTTTTACAGTAAAAGAAGTGAAGATCCAGATACCTTCCTTTTTGAGTTCGACATCTTGTGTAGGAGCTACAACTACTTGCAAGATGCCCAAATGGTTCATGGGGTTGGGAGAATCCAATATTAGGTCTTGGGAATCCATGAAATATATCTTTATTAAAAAGTACCAAGACTACTGCAAGACCAAAGAATATCGTAACGATATTTTCAAAATACAACAATTAGAAGACGAGAATCTCGAGGACTATATGGAACGGTTTGCATACATCTCCCAGAAGTCAAAATACCATGACCTCCCAGAGGATGCAGTTAGAGATTTTTTCCTTAAGGGAATTTCAAAAGAATACCAAGAGATGCTTAACCTAATGGCATCAGATGACATCTATCATAAACCATTTGCCGAAATATGTGAAATGTGTAAGAATTGCTCAAGGAGTAGAGCTAAAATAAGAAATAATGTTTTGGATCCTTATAGTAGAAACTTAAAACTAGTTAATTCAGGTGGTATCACAAGAGGAGAGATAGGGAACCTTTTAGAGAACTTCAATATAGATATATTAAGCATAATAGGTTCCCATTTGGACACCCTAAAAATTAAAAAGAAACAAGAGGAGGAAAATGAAGCAATGAACATATATTTCCCAGGATGTAGGGGGAAGCATTGCTCAAGGGAATGCACATTAGATAACATTTCAGTTTGCGGCTTTTGCACAAAAGACCATTCAATTGAGAAGTGTCCATCATTTCCTAGTTTGTTAGCCATCTATAGGAGTGGGGATCCTAGGGAATCCTCTTATGCACCTAGGAGGCCCTAGCAGCCTAGGAACCAACTCACATACCCATATATAGAATCTCAAGTTCCACCCTATTATCAACAACAACAACAGTGGAACTCACTATGTTGGAACAACTAGTCTACATAGTACCAACATCCTTGGCTTCAAGGATGGAGAGGAGGGCATAACCAAGGAAGCCCTCAAGCTCCACCTATCTCTATGCCCAACCATCCTTACCCTAAGTTTCCACCAAACATTCTGCAACTTCTGCTAGATTTTGTTCCACCACCCATACCTCTTATTCCACAATGATAACCACAAAAATATCATAATGCAAGCTCCCCAAGACCAACATTATTACTGGCACAACCATTGTTGAATACCAATAATAAGCCCACTCAACCTCTTCACAATGTTGAGATTCAGGCCTTCCCAGCATATGTTATTACTCCTGTTCCATTACAGGAGATTCAACTAAGATCGAGAAAATATATGGATAGGTAGAGACCTTCAGTAGTCATCCAGGAAGAAGAATAATAAGAAACCACCAAACAACTTATGGATGACACTAGGTGGGAATATATTATTATTCCTAAGGACCAAGAACCCAAGCTTCCCCAAAATGAACCTTCACAAATTACGAAGGCCCCTCCTTATCCAAATAGATTAGTAATCGAGAAACCTACCACCCGACCAGAATCGGACATCTTGAATGAATTGAAGAATATTTGTGTCAAGATTNTAAGGATATTCCAATACATAGTAAGGTAGTCAAAGAATTGTGTAATAAGAAGCCAGGTAGGAAGTAGAAGTACCCTCCTATAGTACATTTGATAGGAGAACTTTCTGAATACATATCAGAGCAGCCAAAGCTAGAAAAATATGGGAACCCAGGAAACCCCGTAGTGACCATAAACATTAATGAGGTCTCCATTGGAAGCACTCTCATAGACCTAGGGGAAACCATTAATGTTATGACCACTACTACCTTGGAGAAATTATAGTTAAAACTTCTTCTTAGACCTACCCCAATCATTTTGGAATTAGCAGATAAAACTAGGGTTATACCTGAAGGAATTTTTGATGATATCATAATTACTTTAGCCTCATGGGAGTACCCAGTAGAAATTCTCATCATCCACTCAAAATATCCTACCAAAGGCCATCCTGTTATCTTGGGAAGACCTTGGTTAGCCACAACCAATGAATTTATTGGTTGTAGAGAGGGAGAAATGACCATCTCAAATGGACTTTCTATCCAGAAGCTCACCATATACCCTCCAACTCAAACTATCATGGAGAATCTATGGTAGCTTGAATGTCCATATCCAAATGAGGACTGGGAAGAACCCGTATTGCCAAGTGACCATGCCTGGGCACTTCAAGATCACACAACGGAAAATGTGCTAAACCAGTTCATTTATGCTATCACATGTGTTGATTTTCCACAATATTTTCCCCAATTTGAGTACATGTTTGGGGAATAATTTCAAGAACAATTGGACCCATTCATTTTTTCTTCGACATCTTTTATCTTCGATATAGATGAGTCTACTATGTCTTATATCATGCCATACAAGATTAGTCTAGAGAAATTTTTACATATAAACTACGGGCTAGATGCAGAACAACAAAAACAATTAGTAAGTATCCTTAAAGAACAATTAGGGCCATTCACCTGGGAATACATTGACATGAAGGGTATACACCCTGACACATGCATCCATCAAATATATACCCAGGGTGAAGTAACACATGTTAGGCAACCCCAGAGAAGGATGAACCCAACACTCAAAGATATAGTAAAGGAGGAGATCCAAAAGTTATTAAATGCCAGATTTATTTATCCCATCTCCGACATTAAGTGGGTGTCCCCGTTTGTAGTGGTTCCAAAGAAAGTGACCAAGAAATGGAGAATTTTTGTTGATTTCCGAGATCTCAACAAAGCCACTCTGAAGGATTACTTTCCTGTTCCTTTCATTGACCAAGTTTTGGATACTCTCTCTGGAAAGAAGTATTTCTCTTTTTTAGATGGGTACATCGGGTACAGTCTAATTCTCATAGCACCCAAGGATCAGGACAAAACTACCTTTACTTGTCCTTGGGGCACCTATGCCTATAAGGTTTTACCATTTGGATTCTGTAATGCTCCTGCTACATTTCAATGAGCAGTACTAGGTATATTTTTTGATCGTATTCATGATTGTGTGGAGGTCTACATGGATGACTTCACAGTTTATGGAAACACTTACCAACAAGCCTTAGATAACTTAGAAAAAGTCCTTATCAGATTCCAATAAATGAACTTGTCTCTAAGTCATTAAAAATGTAAAATGTTGTTGACTGAATGAGTGGTTCGAGGACATCATGTTTCATCTGAAGGGATAAAATTCGATCCTGCAAAGATTGGGGTCATCATCAGACTCCCACCCCCCAAAATTCAGAAAGAGGTGAGAATATTTCTTGGACATGTAGGATACAACCGCCAGATTATTGAAAATTTTACAAAGATTCTTGCACCTATGTTTGAATTGTTAATTAAGGATTTTGATTTTGTTTGGAATGAGTAGTGTTAAACTTCCTTTGAAACCCTGAAAGATAAGTGTTCTGTGGCACCAGTTCTTAGAGGGCCTAATTGGACTCTCCCATTCCACATATCCACTAATGCCTTTGACACCACAATAGGAGGAGTATTAGGGTAGAAAGAAGACCAACAATCCTATGCCATTTATTTTGTGAGAAATAACTTATCCCCTCCTGAGATAAACTACACAGTTACTGAGAAGGAATTCTTGGCAGTAGTTCATGCTATCAATAAGTTTTGTCATTACATTATAGGTTACAAAGTATTTTTACATACAGATCATTCTGCCATTAGATTTCTCATGAATAAACCCATAACTAATGGTCGAGTGACTAGGTGGCTCCTGCTATTGGAAGAGTTTAACATCACCATTCTGGATTGACCTGGAAAGGATAATTTGGTAGCTGATTTTCTTTCACGAATAAAAAATGAGGACGATGATATTCCTGTAGATGATATTTTCCCAGATGAACACCTTTTTTCCCTCTCTGTAAATACCCTGTGGTTTGCGGATATGGAAAACTATCTGGCTACTAGGAAGTTACTGTCTCATTTGTCACCTCATAAAAAGCATAAAATTATCACGCAAAGTGCTAAATACTCTTGGGTTGGCCATGAAATTTTTCGTATAGGTCCTGATTTGATTATTCATAGACGTGTCTGAGAGGACAAGGTACCAGAAATACTATGAAATTGTGATGATGGACCATTTGGTGGCCATTTTCATGACAAACGTACAACATATAAGGTGTTACATGCAAGTTACTATTGGTCTAGCATTTTCAAAGATGCTTCCAAGTATGTGAGGAGTTGTGAGAGCTGCCAAAGGATAGGAAGACCTACGTCAGCTGACGAAATTCCCTTGCATGCCCAAGTTATGATAGAACCTTTCGAAAAATGGGCCCTTGACTTTGTAGGACCAATTTCTCCCATGTCCCGCAAGAAGAACTATATTTTGGTTTCTACAGACTATGTCACCAAGTGGGTAGAGGAAAAATCCCTATTTAGGGCTACAGATAAATCTTTTGTCAAATTCATATATGAAGACATCTTTACCCATTTTGGTATCCCTCATGAAATTGTTACAGACCAAGGCACTCAAATCACTTCCAAGCTGATGAGAGAGCTAACAGATAAATATGGGATTAAACATTGTAAATCTTCTCCATACCACCCACAAGATAATGGTGAGGTAGATTTTACAAACAAAGTTCTGGAAGCTATATTAACCAATATTGTTCAATTACATCACCGATATTGGGATGATAGGCTCCCAGAGGCTTTGTGGGCATACCAAACCACCTGGAGAAACACCATTGGGCATACCCCTTAAGAGCTAGTGTACATGAAAAAAGTACTTCTACGAATAGAATTCCAAGTAAGGATCTTCCGTATTGCCGCAGAATTGGGATTAAACTTAGATGAGGCTCACAAACAATGAGCCCTACAATTGAATGAGTTCGATGAGATCAGGAAAAATGCCATCCAACGAACAATGTTAGTTCAAAACTAGAGGAGTAAGTGGAATGACAAGTTTATTAAGAAGAAACAATTTCAAACTTGTGAATGGGATTTGTTGTTTGATTCCCAATTTAAAACCTTCAAAGGAAAACTTACCACCCGGTGGTTGGTTCCTTATGAGGTAGTCACTATATATGACAATGGAGCTTTGGAAATCAAAACAATTGATGATGGACAAGTCTCCTTTGTAGTAAATGGACACCGACTCAAATTTTATCATAAGCCCATTTCCAAAGAAGACTTTCTACAGGTCATGTCAAGTGACACGGCGCTGGCCTAAGTAGATGGGGAAGTCCCCCCTTGTTCTTGAATGTTTTCTGAATTTTCTACTGTACATATGTAAATAATTTTGAATTTTGTTGATAGGCAATTCTAGAGATTTCTTGTTAAGCCCTAAATAGTGGATCATTACCCCTTAATTGGGGCATATTACATTAGTAATGTTATTTTATTTATGCCATCTTTATTCCATTAGTTGTAATTATACCTCCTAGTCTCCTATATATATCAAGGAGACATTTTCATTTGGAATCATCTTGTAATTGAACATTTATGTGGGAATAAGGAGGTTTCCCCCTAGAAGAGGCTTATTATCTGAATTTATCTCTTTTTCAAGGTGTTGAGTACTTATTCTAGGGTTTTTATATGTTATAATGATATTTGGTTCCTAACATATGGTATCAGAGCTCAATGTCTTGGGGTTTCTCTGCTACATCTGAGACACATTGGAATTTTTGCTATAAATTGTTTTATTCAACGATTCAGAAGGAACACCTTGGCGAACTTTTAGTAGACGGATCAAGGTACGTTGGGTTAAAATTTCAGCTCCTGAGGCATTATACTTTAGGAGATACAACCTTTCTAAGATAGAGTTCTGGAATCATCCTGAATTGAGTCATTACGAAATTTTCGCTATAAACATTTTTCTGTAACGTTTCAGACCCTAAAATCCTGAGGATATTCACAAAAATTAGTAAGGTATCTGTGGTAACCATTTCAGGTTCTGGGTCATCTTACATTTGTAGATACACCCTGTGGAATATAGGGTATTTGACTAGTCCTATTTACTAGTCTCAAGCAAGTGTTCTAGGTAAAACAATCATAACGTCTTCCTAGAGTATCCAAATTGACTAAGACCCGTTGCATTGGATAGTGAATAGACCGTAGTATTTTTGGTACGAGTTTCAAATTTTTTTATAAATTATTTTGTGTGGGGCACGCTATACAAGTGAGATCTCCTGGAAAGGAAACAAATCAGGAAGTTGTGGGGAAGTTACCATAAATTCCACTTGGCACATCCAATTTTGATTAGACCTATGGCATTGAAGAGAAGAAATATCAGATACCTACAAAAAAAAAACATTTCATACTCAGAAGAGCCTAAATTTTGGAGATACAATAAAAGGAATATTGTCTAGTAGAACCACCTCAAAATCAAGGTTTAAAGTGATACTTGGCCAACATGCCGCCAAAAAAGGGAACTTTTACATTTTATAAGCCTCTAGACAATCCTACTTGGACTCTTGATGAAGGTGAAGAAATGCGTAGGGACATAAATGATTTACAAAAGAAGACAATAACAAAAGATGAACTACAAGAGATGGAAGCTAAGTTGGAGGCAATAAATACTAAGATGGATGGTTTAAAGGAGGAGATGATGGAAGGATTGAAAAATTTTGTAATAGAGAGGACACCTGAAAGTGAAAATGTTTCCCATGAAATTAATGATGAGGACACAAGGAAGGTGAATCAAGAATGGATAAACTCCAACTTTGGGTTGAATACCAACCACATTTCTAAGATCTATATGAGGAAGTTTGATGGCAAGGACCCTATCACATGGATACTTTAGATGAAGCAATTCTTTGATCTACATAATGTGCCACATACACAAAAGGTACAAATTTATTCTTTATATTTAGACCCCAATAAATTTGTATGGTATCTATGGCTTTGTTCTTTCAAATCACTCGTCACTTGGACAATTATCATGGAAGAAATGATAGCACACTATGAGGATACAAGGAGCAATACCTTCTTTAGCCAATTGATAAATCTCAAGCAAAAGGGTTCAGTTACAGAGCACATTGAGAACTTCCAAATATTGAATACAAAGGTAACTAATATTACAGATGAGCACTTGATTGATGTGTTCATAGGAAATTTAAAGGATAACATTCACCAGGAGGTTTGACTTTGGGAACCCAAATCATTGGAGAATGCATTTAGGGTGGAAAGAAATGTTGAAAGTAAAAATCTGGCTATGGCTACTAGAAGGACCAATCCTAACATCTATAGAGAGAATAATTCTCCTTCTTCTAAATCACCTCAGCCTACAAGGTTGACACCTCAACAATTGGAGGAAAGAAAAGAAAAAGGTTTATGCTTTAATTGTGACAACAAGTACAGTA
>SNQJ01S0049921.1:87023-101385 GCA_010110895.2 Picea sitchensis | reverse complement strand
TTGATTTGTCGTAAATGACCGTTGATTCTCACACGTGCCATTGTTGGTCGCTATAGCGACTAACTTAGGGTTGGTCACTCTACCAACCAACTTCCTTTGTTAAAATGACCAACTTGGAAGGTTGGTCGCTAGAGAGACTAACATTTTGAAACCCCCCCCAAAAAAAATATATTTAGTCCAAAAAAAGAAAAAAAAATACGACGAAATTTTAAACCATCGTAATATTTTGCCGTAATTTGTGCCCAATGTAGTAGTGATCTACCACTGTATTTCATGTCCTTGACTTCTAAAAGGTGTAGATTTATTATACGTGGTACACACATGTTCACTGTTCAGACTTGTGATTCTACAAGGATGAGTATTGAACCTAGTCTTCAGAATTCTGGGAGCCCCTCGACTCCCATACCCACTATAGTTAATGGAACCCCTTTGACTCCTGCAAACTCTATGGTTGTAGTGTCAGAGGTACCTATCGTTACTATGGCTTGATCTATAGTAAATTATCAAGCTACCACCTCGAACCCCTTTGGGCCTCTTGGCCACTCACCAAGATACAATGTTCAGTCCATCCCTATGGTTTCTAGTCCCTTTTCTTATGGTATGCCCAACTTCACTTCGTAGTTTTTGAACTCCATCCCAGTTGTCAGCCTTAATGCTAGCATTGGGATAGGGGGAGGTACACCTCCCTACACTCCTTTTTCTTTTGGTGGATCTCAAATCCCTTAAATAACTCCTAATATGGGAGGTATTCCTTTTTTTAACCCTAGGTCCAATCTGTTGAGCACTCAACAAACCCTAAAAAGTCTATGACCATTTCCTTTTCGAGTACCACTCGATCCTTTGCATTGCCTATTTTCACTTCAATATGAAACTGATGCCTTAGAGTATCTTTTATGTCTCATGATTGAATCAATTAAAGTTTTCATGAACATACAAAAAATAAACTTCTTAACTTTGAAAGAAACTTAACAACTACACAAGGAATCGACGATCTAAAAGTTTTCCCAAACTTGCTTAGGAAGTTTGACATTGGTAGAGGTAAAATGTGAAGGAAATCGCTTGAGATTTCGAAATAGCCAAGCGTTGATCTCCATCGGCATCGACCAATGAAAGCCTTTCTTTTCTGTGAATAAGCCTCGACTGGGATTGTGCCGAAGACCAATCCATTCGGCTTCGACAGATAAGTATAATAGTAAGCGCTGCACAAATAGAATAATGACATCACCGACCGCCAATTCCCAAGGCATTTTCGACGACAAAATCTTATAAAGATGATGACCTGTTGATAAAATGCACACCTGAAATTTCTCCTGATCACCAATCCTCGATATCATCGGTGTCAGAAGTTTTATCAGAAGGATATTTTTGGGAGTATACACACAAATAATAACCGATCCCGATCTATTCACCGGGTGATGTGACATGACGAGACATTTTAACCCCTAAATGTGTTAGGTACGCCACATTTACAGTCGTTAGTTAATTCATGGATTGTGCATTAGTTACCAACTCGTGCGTGAATCAAAAAGGAACCGTTAAACCTGTCAATACAATGCATCTTCCTCCGTGCCTCCACCATCAACTAGTTAAGATTTATCTACAGAAAGCCAATAGTATTTTATTTTGAATATGCATTCATTACTCGTATTAAATAATCGATATGACTAATAGTACCTCTCTAGTTATATACTTTTCGAGTCATTGTGTATAACCCTATTCTGCGCAATAAGAAATTCGGGACAAGCAGAAGAGAGAAGCTAACAGTCTGGAGAAAATGCCCAAAGTTCAGTGAGTATTAAAGAGTTATCCTAGCAAGAAGTATAGGTATGGGTCCACTTGTGGTGTTTTACGCTCAATTTCATATGTTCTCACCCAAAACTTCTCTGTATACTTGTTTAAAGGGTGATTTTAATTGCAGGAACAATGCCTCCAAAGAATCCCTCCACCAAGAAATCACCAAGAGCGCCGAAGATACAAGAACCAGAAGTAGGAGAGGGCTCCTCCACAACAATTGCAAGACAATTAGAATTCACTACTAAGCCAATGCCTTTCATTAAAATAGTCACCAAGCAAGCCTTTGTCCAACCCCTAGATTTCAGAGATACAGAGGCAAATATTGGAGCCAAAACAACATTTACTCATTAGTAAGAAGTGTTCAAGAAAATCAAGAGGGAATAACCCCTTGAGTATACCTCGCACAATGACCCTGATACAAGGAAACTTGACTACGATGTCCTCCCAAATAGTCATAGGGCTTATCTGCATGTAGTGGAAAGCTGGTCTCTGGTGTTCCCTTGCATTGAGCTTTTGAAGTGGCTTATTGATCACGCTGATGCATAAAAATGTTTGATTAATGATGATAGCGATGAATGCATCAGGGTCTTCCTGCCATCAAAGGTTCAAAGTTACTACAAGATCAATGAGTCTAGAGAAAAGTTGAGCACTGATTTCATTCTGAGTTTCTATGCATCACACAATACTAGAAAAATCATGGCATCTTGGGGGAGGGAAGACAAAAATTTCATAAATCGGACTATTGGCTGGTATCCAATGACCAATCTTAAGGAACCATACATATATATCATGGCTCTTCTCTATAGATTGCATGGAGAGAAAGAATGATCATGGTTTTCAGAGGCTTGGATGCCTCGATCATTCATAGTGGCCATTTCAGGTATGGGTTTAAATTGGGGTGCCATCATCTCCAAACAACTGAGCACTTGCATAAGGCAAGCCCAGGCGCTGAAGGATGGAGATGTTGCCACTTTCTACATGGACTTGTATATTCTAGACATCATCTGCACCAGGAATGATTTCTTTGGGATGAACCTAAATTGGCATCCCTCGGAGCTTCCATTCCATGTATATTTCAACATCCTATGGGAAAACAGGTACAAAAAATCATGTATAGTTATATGTGATCAATTTATTGCACGCATCTACTTCTTGTTATTCAGGAAAAAATTCCCTAGGCTGTCAGATGAAGTAAAAAGGGTTATAGCAAAAATTGGTCACTGGTATTTAGATGAGTGAGAAACCTACATCTGGGTTTTTGGCACCACAAGGGAACCCCACTTGTTACCCATTTATGTTCCCGATCGATTAGTCCTAGGGGAGATCTTCTACCAGACCATCCTGCAAGGATACAATGCCACCTTGGTAAAAGATAAGAAGAAATCCTTCACACTATATGGGTTTCATATTGGTTTCTACATGGTCAAAAACACCATGCATGATAAGCATGAAGGATTGAGTCATTTACAATTTTGGTTGCAAACTAGCCGATTTCACAAAAATGATCCCAAGGGATTGGTCCTATAACATGCATCGCAATTATCATCCTGTTGGCCCTATGCCCATGACCGGTTTGAAGATGAAATTTTCACTGAGAACGCTCAAGACTGGAATGAGGTGGTGGCTAGGAAGGCTGATCCTTGAGGAACCAGGTTTAAAGCTATGAGCTACGAGGAGCAGGCAACGTTTTTGGAGCAGACAACTCAAGAAATATTTAGGACCCGGGAAGGAGCAATAGCATATGAATCGGGTGAAGGAATAAGTGATCCCCAAGAAGACATTGAATCTACGGGATTTCATCAGGAATCCTCGATACAAATCAAGGATTCCCCCGAAATTCAAGTTACACCAGGGATGGATGAACTCTTGTACCAACAAGGTTAGCTACTAATAAAATGAATGCAGGATGATTTGTACCTTATCATAATACCGACTATTTCAAATGCCATCCAAAGTGTCCCAATGAAGCCAAGTGGCCCCAGTTCCTTAAACCCCGATAACACCAACGAATCAAGTAACCCTGGATCCACAACATCATCAGTCAACTCACCGAAAGCCAGAATAATTCCACCAGAGACAGGTTGGGTGTCGATAGAAACACAAGCACCTAATCCCCTAAGAAAACTCATACAAGTATATAGTGACAACGAGAGTTTGGAGTCATCTCACGGTACCCCGGTGCATGTCCAAGAGGAAGAAGGCCTCGAGAGAACTCCTTCCCCTGAGCCTGAAGTTCAAGACAAGGAGGTCTCGCAAAAGGAAGCAGAATCCAAAAGTAGTCTCGACACAAAAGACTCCGATAAATACGAAATCAAAGTAGATCCGAATGGTGAGCTCAAACCTGGGGAGACAAAGGAAGGATCTTCTCAAAAGGAAATTGACGGTTCTGCAGCTGATGAACAAGAAAGTAACAAGTCTGTACCCAACACCTCTATTCTGCTTAATATTCAAATCCTCGATGAGCAACATGTAGAGGTCGGACTTGCAAGGTAAAGCGAGGAAGTTCAAGAGCCCACTCTTGAACAAACATACACCACTGGTAGCCTGGGAAAAAACCTCACATTTGGCAATCAACATATACCAGAGTCAGTAGATGAGGTAGTGGAAATCTATGTGATCTCCTATGCTCAAAAGAGAAAGGCCATCATTCAAAGGACCTCAAAGAAGAGAAATATCACTTTGTACCACTCCATCTTCATCACTACAAAAGATAACTTAATCAACAAAACAAACGCTCGTATGTCTAAAATGATTGGTGTGAGAAAATCCCTCTCGAATGCCGCCTAGGATAGATCCAGGAGGGATGAAATGGAACTAGCGGCCACCCAGAAGGAGCTCGAACACTTTCTCCATCTGGTCAAATACTACAAAGGTGCCATGCAAACTGCTGTGTATCTGAAAGATGAGTTCGGTAGAGTCTAAAATGAGTTCAAGAAGGAAAGGCACCTGCTAATATCGAATGTATCCAAATTCAAGAAGGACACTCTTATGGAACTCATGACATGTAAGGAGATGGAGTGATGGTATGGGAGAATGCAATAGGTGGTAGAAAGGCTCAAATACATTGAGGTAGTCTAGCAGGGTCGAGAGAAGGAAGAACATGGCATTTAGCTAGTGGGTAAAAGTAGTCTCAATCACATGAAGCGATGGGTCGAATACTGGGCTAAAATGTCTCAAGAACCGCATAGAGAAATCCAAGAACAATGGACTAGATGCCAGAAGTAATGGGATAAAATCAATAAAATAATGAAGGATATCAGGCTCCCCAAGTTTGGCTCCCCAGATAAGTTTATCGACCTAAGCAAGGTGGTCAAGTTGTACATCGAACAAGACTCGCTATGGACTGAAGATTTTGTGAAGATAACTGATGTAAGGCTAGGGAAAGTGCAACAATTCGTAGAACATTCAATCAGAGCCCAAACCATGCTTCAACAATTGAACTTCAGTCTAGCAAAATACTAGGCCCATGCAGCAAAAAACTGAGGGATATATGCGGCTCCAATGGAACACAAAATATTTCCATGGGCCAATACTTGTGAAGAACTCTTTATCAGTTGATCTGAATATGAAAGAAGTCACCCTTTCCAAGAAATATCTCAGGTGGATTGTTAAAGAAACTGTTCGATGATAATGCCACGTGGTGATTTTTGTTTGGATCAAATTATATTTAGCCGTTAATTACAATTAAACTTTAGATTATAAATAGAGACATCGACCAATGAACAAGGGTCGATGGTTGTTGTAATAACTTTTTCTTTTTTTTGGTTGTTAAGAATTATTTTGAGACTACTATGAATTGAGAAGTCCTTCTAGACCAATGACAAGCTATTTTCATCAGATGTATATGATTGGAATTGGAGAAGAATTACTTCCAATCCTGTTCCCTGAATGATGCAGTAATGAGTAATAGGAATTAATTCTATTTTCAAGTTATCTTGTGCAATGTATTAATGTTTTTTTTTTTAATGATGAAGATAAATCGTTGTGTTATCATGTGATGAATGTTATGGTAGATGAATTATTTTTCTTGCCATCATATTGTTACATATGTGTTTTCTTTCTGATAGTTAGTTTCTCAAACAATAATTGGATGCTCATTTGGTTAATGTATTAGTAGTAGGCCTATGGTATAGAATCACTGTCTGCATGTTTGAGTAGTGGTTTATCCCAAGCTCAATCTCTTCCTAGTAGTTAAAACTTAATCTTGTTATTTGTCAAGTTGGTTTATACTGTCTTGCATCTCTCTGTTAAGCCCTAAATAATGGCTCATTACCCCTTAATTAGGGCATATTTTATTAGTAATGTTATTTTATTTATGTCGGCTTTAGTCCATTAGTTGTAATTATACCTCCTAGTCTCCTATATATACCAAGGAGACATTTTCATTTTGAATCATCTTGTAATTGTACATTTATGTGGGCATAAGGAGGTTTCCCCCTTGAAGAGGATTATTATCTAATTTTCTCTCTTTTCAAGGTGTTGAGTACTTATTTTGAGATTTTTCTATGCTATATTGATATTTGGTTCTTAACATATGGTATCAGAGGTCAAGGTCTTGGGGTTTCGCTGCTACATCTGAGACACCTTGTAATTTTCACTATAACATTTTTTCTATAATGTTTCAGAAGGAACGATTTGGAGGATATTTATTAGACGGATCAAGATACATTAGGTTAAAATTTCAGCTCCTGAGGCCTTATAATTTCGAAGATACAGCTTGTGCAAGATAGAGTTCTGGAATCATCCAAAACTGAGTCATTACGGAATTGTTGTTATAAAACGTTTTCTGTAATGCTTAAGACCTTGAAATCCAGAGGATATTCACAGAAATTAGTAAGGTATCTAGGTTAAACATTTTCGCTTCTTGGTCATCTTAAATTTGTAGATACACCCTACGGAAGATAGGGTATCTGACTAGTCCTATTGACTAGTCTCAAGAATGTGTTACAGGTAAAACAATCACAACTTATTCCTAGAGTATCCAAATTGAGTGAGACTAGTTTCATTGGATAGGGGATAGTCTGTAGTATTTCTGGTATGAGTTTCATAATTTTCTATCATTTATTTTGTGCAGGGCACACTATATAAGTTAGATCTCCCGGAAAGGCCAAAAATCAACAAGTTGTGGGGAAGTTACCATAAATTCCACTTGGCACATCTAATTTTGATCAAAACCATGGCATTGCAGAGAAGAAATATCAGAGAACTACAAAAAATGAAATTTTCATACCCAGAAGGGCCGAAACTTTGGATATACAACAGAAGAAAGATTGTTTAGCAGAACCACCTCAAAATCAAGGCTCAAAAGTGATACTTCTACACCAAATAAGCCTCCATAAAATTCTAATTGGAATCTTGATGAAGGTGAAGAAATGGATAGGGACATAAATGATTTACAAAAGAAGACAATAACAAAATATGAACTACAAGAGATGGAAGCTAAGTTGGAGGCAATAAATACTAAGATGGATGGTTTAAAAGAGGAGATCATGGAAGGATTGAAAAAATTTGTAATAGAGAGGACACTTGAAAGTGAAAATGTATCCCATGAAATTCATGATGAGGACACAAGGAAGGTGAATCAAGAATGGAGAAACTCTAACTTTGGGTTGAAGGCCAACCATCTTCCTAAAATCGATATGCAGAAGTTTGATGGCAAGGACTCTGTCACATGGACACTTTAGATGGAGAAATTATTTGATCTACATAATGTTCCACACACACAAAAGGTTGTTGGCATGTTTTACAGGCAGCGTATGCTTGTCATTGATGGAAAGTACAACAACGATGATGGCTTGAGTACACGTATAATGTGCTAGGTAGGCACTAGAAGGATTTTGGGGAGACGCAGCAGAGAAATCTCGTGAATACCAGAAGAGATAGTGCAGAGGTGCACGTAGAGTGAAAAGTGTTCTTGTTCATTTGATGGAAAACAAGCAGGTAAGGAAGATCAACAACGATGATGGCATGGAAAGATCAAAAGTGTAAGCTTGGGAGGAAATGCCTTATTGTCACGATGATCGAATGGCAAGATCGAAGTGTTGGACTGACTCCATCTCAAAGTTTCAGATAACGGGAGTTGGAGATGTCAAGAACTCTCACTACAGGAGTCCCGAAATCGTGATATGAGAAACCGCGATACAATCTCAACCATTGGATTGAGGAAAAAACTGGACCGTCGATCCAAGAAGGATACGTGGTGAAAGATCATCCTTTCGCTGACTGGAAAGTCAAAGGAACGGGGTTCCCTAACCTCTCGAACTCACGATATGCATAATCACGAAATAATCTTAGCCATCAGATCAAGGTTTGATCTAGACCGTTGATCTGAATCCTTTTTGGAGCTTCAGATACCGGGAGGTGGAGGATTCAAGTGTCGAGACTCCTTATCATAGGAGTCCCAAAGCTGTGACATGCGAAACATTGAAATATTATTGATCCGACTCCATTTCGGAGTTTCAGATACTGGGACTTGGAGGTGTTGAGAACACCCACATCAAGGATGTTGAAATGATGAAAGGAAAAATCATGAAAGCACTTTATGGTTAAGCACCTGATCACCACCGGTGGTCTCATCATCGAGGAGATGTAGAGAAGATATCGAAGAGACAAGCTCCATTTCAGAGTTTGGGACATGGAGAGTCAAGGAGACTCGTCACAGAATCTCTGAAATGCAAAATGCAAAATGCATGTTCGAAATTGGCCCCTGGTCATAACCTATGGTCACATCGACGAAGGTTCAATGGAGGAGTTGGCACACAGATAATCTCCATTTAAGAGATTGTGACTTGGAGAGTCGAGATGCCTCACAACAGGAATTGTTGAAATGTGAAAAACACCTTTTGGTGTAGGTTGTGGTCACAACCATTGGTCACATCAACGGAAGATGGACGAAGGAGATAGTGCAACCAAGATCCATTTTGTATTTTCGAGGATTGGGACATGAAGCGTAAATAAACCTTAACCACAAGAATCCCAAAATGTGGAAATGCGAAATGGAGAAATAAACGCAAGACCCTACGGACTCAATCCAACAATGCAGGTGAATTTGAGTATGATCAGAGGGATACTGTTTCACTTCACAGTGTAACTGCTAGAAACGACTGATGGTTTCTGCCAGAGGAATCAAAGAGGCCTCAGTGTGATCACCAAAGAAGATAAAAAGGCTCGAGGCATCTGCCATTGGAATGAAGACTATTCTTAGAGGCAATTGACAGATGGAAGAGCATTGAAGCATATAACTGTAACAGAGAGACTGAGCTCGACTGTGCCAGAGAAGATGAAGAGTCTCAATTGCTGGAGAGGCCAAGGAATCTTGGCATAACACCCAGTGATGATGGAAGTGTGGGTTGAACCACTAGAGAAGTTGAAGAGTTGCAATGATGATTAGGTAGAGCACTCGACATGAGGAGAAGATGCAGAACAGAGAGAATTGGATAGGATGGATGCAAAGAAGATGAGGTAGCGTAGTGTTACAGTGAACACCCTGATGTGGAGAACATTGGCTTTGTGTGAGCATGCAATTTTATTGCACACATGGAATTCACAAGGTGCACAGAGGCTATAAGAATGTAGAAAAAAGAAGAGATGGTGGCTACTGTTGAGAGTGATTCATGTGTGAAGAAGGAGGCAGAGTGCAGTAGAATAAATGCATAGAAGAGGAATGGTGCATTGAATGGATAGATAAAATAGATCATAAATGGTAGAAGAACATAAAGCGTAAGAAGAGTGTGCATAAGACACTGAAGCAGACAAAGCAGCTTAGTGTAGCAGAACAATGATGAGACTGGTAAGCCATTGATAAACATTATATCACTATAATAAGTTTCAGTTGCAAAGATTTATATTTCAGTGTGGTAGGGTGGTGCTAGGGAGGACTTTTGTCCTCATAGGTTCAAGTGGGTGCTTGAAGACAAAGAGTTGTAGCTTCCATTTGGTTGCATTCAGAGAAACCAGGGTGGCAGGGTGGTGCAAGGGAGAACTGTTGTTCTATGTTATATAGGTTGGTTCTTGTGTGACTGGAAGTTGATGCTTCCATCCATTTGCTGTTGAAACACTTGGGGAGTTGGTGCTAGAGAAACCAGGGAGTTGGTGTTTCCTTCTAGTTGGTGCTAGATAAATGAGGGAGTTGGTGCTTCCATCTAGTTGGTGCTAGAGAATCCAGAGAGTTGGTGCTCTTAGCAAGTAGCAGCTTGCAAAACATAGGTTGTAGCCTCATTATGAGTTGGTGTTGATATGTATGATAATGTAAATAATGTAAAGATTACTTATCATATAAAGAAGAAGAGGTTTTTACCCTTTATGGGTTTCCTCAGGAAATATCTGTCTCTGTGTATCTCATATGTGTGACTGATGCTGACTGTTCTATTTCTTACTTCCCTGCATTATTGTGATTTTCATTAAGTGCTTTGTAAAGAGTTTAAAATAAACATAATTGTTTAATCACGGTAACAATTGATTCATCCCCCCCTCTCAGTTGTCCAACATTTGGTATTAGAGTAGGTGCCTTTTATTTAAAGGTATATCTGTAATCTTAAACATGACAAGTCATGAAGGGACTTCAGTCACTAGGCCTCCTCTGTTTGATGGAACAAATTTTTCCTTTTGGAAGGTTAGAATGAGAACATACCTAATGGCCTTATGTATTGATGTTTGGGATGTAGTAGAGACTGGATACATAAAGCCTGTTATGCTAGCTTCCAAGGATGATAAGTTATAATTTAGCTTTAATGCTAAGGGAATGAATGTTATCTTGAATGGACTTGCAGAAGCCAAGTTTGTGAAGGTGATGCATCTTCAAACTGCCAAAGAAATGTGGGGCAAACTCATTAACAATTATGAAGGCAATGAGAAGGTAAAAGATGCCAAGCTTCAAACCTACAGAGTACAGTTTGAAAATCTACAAATGAAAGAAGATGAAACCATTGGGAAGTATTTTCTGAGAGTTGAAGAAATAGTAAATGAAATGAAAGCACTTGGTGAAAAAATTGAGGAACCATCTTTAGTTTAGAAAATTTTGAGATCTCTACCAGATAGGTTCAACCCAAAGGTCTCAGCTATAGAAGAACTTAATGATATAAAGACTTTGGATTTTGATCCACTTCTAGGAACGTTGATTGCATATGAAATGAGGATAGTTACAGATAAACCCACCTCTAGAGAAGCATCGTTTAAAGTAGATAAGAATGAGGATTCTAAGCCTGATGAAATTGAAGAAAAATTCGTGAGATGACTAAAGAAAGGATCAGGAAAGTACCAATGTAAGCTTCCCTTCAAATGTTTCAACTGTGGTATGATAGGTCATTTTGCAAATAAATGTCCACACAAGAAACATGATCAAAAATTTGAAGGTGAAGAGAAGCACGAATCCATAAGATTTGATAAAAAGAAAATTTTATATGTAAACAATGATGACTCCTCAGAAGACACCAATAGTGACTCTTTGATCTAAAAATGAAGAAGACTTGAAAAACTTGAAAATTATTGCAAGTGAATGTTATGTGTTTAAAGAAAAAAGATCAGTTTGCAACACATAAATTAAAGGATTACTTATTCAAATTATACATAGACAACAACATAATCATTGAACATAAACACATAAGCACAACAATTGATAAAGGAGTTCACCCCTCTTATGGGCTACATTTCCTGGTCCAGCTTCCAATGGATCATTATTATTAATTTCTCAAAACGTGCTCAAAAACATGTCTTACAATGCTCAAACTGACAAACCGACTGCTCTAATGGCTTCAGAGCGTCCCAAAACCCCTGTCTGGGCTCTTTAGGCACCTCAATCGGTCGAAAAATGAAGAAGTTAGGCCTCCTGGAAGTCCCCTCTTCAAGCTTGTTGTCTCTGCATCTACAAAATGGACCCTTCTTGAATGAACCTGGCTCACACGCATTTTAAAGCATGAAAACCCAGCACCGGGTGCAACCGCGCCAATGGTGCAAACTGTAGAATGGTTAAGGGTATGCTAGCCCCTAACCGCCTCGGCACCTGGGCATATGGCGCATGTGACCTCGTGCGAATTAAAAGGTGGTTAACCCATTATAACTGTGCAACTTCTTTCCCGTGCTCCGGTCATATGAAAAACCACAGGCCATATGAAATAAACCTCCCGTGCATTATATACAATGATATGGGTTACAATATGGATATATGGTATATAATACAAATCACACGCGGGTCAATGCAATGGTCATATGTTACATAATGAATCCACGGGTCGAGGCTAGGCCCCGGCCCGACCCCCCTCCGTTTGGAACCTTAAACAAACATAAATACATTTGCCACCACATAGTTAACAAGAACCATGCGGCGACACATTGGTTAGCGGAGGTTTGTTAGAGCTTTGCATTGTGGGGGGAGGTCCGGGGGTCGAACCCTGCGGACTCCCATTACATTTTATATATGAAACCAATAACCAAATAATGAGCGACACGTGGCGCCCACTGAATGGGCCATGTGTCCTCATACCATTTTCCCATAAACAGACACGTGTTAGCTCCTGACTCGCCATCTATCAACCAATCGACATATGCCACGTCAGACCGTACAGACTATACGGACTGGTACAGTCAGCATCAATTTTTTTGCCTGTTTGGCTTGACGAATAGATCGCGATATCTTCTCCATACGGAGTCCATTTGACAAAGTAAATATACGGCCAGAATCAGGAAGACAAGACGGACGCAATGGCACTGTTTTCGTCGCATTCTGAGCACTTTGAAATTTGAGCAAAATTTGATCCCCTGATCACACCTCCCCATTAGGAAGCTTTTGGACCTCCAAAAGACTATTCTCAGTCTATGTGAAGATGAGGGTATAGTTCCCTCACCCTTACAACCTCAATCCACTTGGCCTTGCTTGGATTCGTCCCTTTAAGACCAACTCACAAATACTCCACATTTCCTCGCTTCGAAGTTCACATTCTCTTGTCAAGGATGGTGTCTTCCTGCAGTTCTGTTAGATACTCCGGAGAAACGTTATCTATGGAAGATATCTGAACATGATCTCCTTGATCATCAATCAATGGAGGTTCATACAACTTCAAATTCTCAACATTAACAACTACATACATCTGCATATAAGGAGGCAAATCTAAACGAAAAACATGGTTACCAATCTTGTCAACAATCTTGAAGGGACCATATCGAATCGGTTTCAACTTTTTACCTTCTCCTTTAAGCCTCTCCTTACTGATGTAAAGCCAAAATTCATCACCAACTTTGAAACTGTGATCAACACGATGCTTGTCATGTCTCATCTTGTACTTGGCCTGACTCTTTTCCAACTGCTCTTGCACCACCTGATGTATTGACTGAATTTTTTCAATGAACTTCTTTGCCCTATCAATATCATATTGCCCATCGACAACAATATCTTTCCCAAAGATAAAATCTAAAGGTGACTTGGGAAAATAGCCAAAACATGCCTTAAATGGCGACGTTTGAGTCGAAGAGTGCTTAGCTCTATTGTACGCATGTTGAACGTAGTGTAAATGTTCATCCCAAAGTTTAGGATGCTTGCTGCAATAAGCACGAAGAAGATGTACCACTGTATGATTCACCACCTCTGTCTGACCATCTGTCTGCGGATGAAAAACTGTGCTCTTTTTAAGATTGGTGTCCATGAGTGCCCACAAACTCGACCAAAAACTTCCAACAAATCGAGAATCCCGATCAGAAATAATGGACTTGGGCAAACCAAAATGCACCCAAACATTTTGAAAGAACAACTGTGCCGTTTGTTTTGCTGTTACCTGCTTATTACAAGGCATCAAAATACACATATTACTAAAATGATCAACCACAACATAAAGATAATCATGACCTCTTCTCGACATAGGTAAACCACCAACAAAATCCATGGAAATACTTTCCCAAGGTCGAGAAGGAACTGGAAGTGGAGTGTACAAACCCAACTTTTGATTACTAGGTTTACTTGTAGCACACAACGAACATCCTCAAACATATCGTGAAACACTTTCATTCATCTTAGGCCAGTAGCAGTATCTTTCCAAATTAGCCACTGTCTTTCCTACACCAAAATGACCAACAATAAGAGAAGAATGTGCTTCTCTTATGATGTTGATTCTTTCTCCCAGTGGAATACACAACTTGCCAAGATGATACAAGAGATTATTATATTCTTCAACATGGTTAGAGTGGTACAAAGTTTCATACACTTCCTTAAAGTCAGTATCTAAAGCATGTTGTTCCACATAACTTTCATTCATTACAGGAATCTGCTTAAGAATAACTGAAGCACTAACAATAGGCCTGGAAAGCATATCAACGACTTTGTTAAAAATGCCCTTCTTATACCTGATTACCAAATGAAACTGTCTAAGAAAACCCATCCATCTGAAGTGCCTAGCTTGCTGTAGCTTTGACTGTGATTGTAAATATTGCAAAGGTTGATGATCAATGTGAATAATGGTTTCTTTTCCCAACAAATAATGCTTCCATTTCTTAACACTTTGAACCAATGCATATAATTCCTTATCATAAGTAGGATAATTAATCACGGCACCATTAAACGTCTCAGAATGAAAACAAATTGGCT
>SNQJ01S0049921.1:72326-84894 GCA_010110895.2 Picea sitchensis | reverse complement strand
GAAGGATAATAAATTATCACCAAATTACTATGGCCCTTATAAGGTGTTGCAAAATATTGGTACTATGGCATACAAATTGGAGTTGCCTGCATCTTCACGAGTACACCCAGTTTTCCATGTTTCATGCTTAAAGAAGGTTATAGTTGACAAGATCCCAGTTCAAACTATATTTCTAGAACTCGACGAGGAAGGAAAAATCATATTGGATCCTGATGCCATCACGGACACAAGAATTCACCATCTGAGGAATAGATCCATTTCAGAGTATCTCATTAAATGGAGGAAACTATCGGCCGAATATTTCACTTGGGAAGATGAATCGTTTACACAGAAGAATCTAGAGTTACTCAAGAATTGTGGACAACACTTGTCTCAAGGGGAGGGGCATGTTAATCCCTAAATAGTGGCTCATTACCCCTTAATTAGGGCATATTATATTAGTAATGTTATTTTATTTATGTCGGCTTTATTCCATTAGTTGTAATTATACCTCCTAGTCTCCTATATATACCAAGGAGACATTTTCATTTTGAATCATCTTGTAATTGTACATTTATGTGGGCATAAGGAGGTTGCCCCCTCGAAGAGGCTTATTATATGATTTTCTCTCTTTTTCAAGGCGTTGAGTACTTATTCTGAGGTTTTTCTATGATATATTGATATTTGGTTCTTAAGACTCTCAGACTAGTCCCACGTCAAGAGAAAATATAGAGAAGAATAGTCCTAACCAAAGGGAGATCCTTCATAAGAAAACATAAATCCCATTGATAAATTGGACAGATCACAAGATCTAGAGAACCATTACATATTTAAACGCTGCAGAGTCTAATTGGGCCTTGGTGGTGGGTCTGGTTCCTACTGTTGAGTCTAGGGACTTAAGTCCCATCAACAGAATTGGCGCTAGGAGGGCCTGAGAACGAATGGCTGAAAACATATTTCACTTAGCATTTCAAACAACCTACAGATTCTCAACGGCCCACATGCATGGCTAGTCCCTCACGAGACAACCCACCCACATTGAGCATTCCCGAAAAGGATAACTCACCCTAGCCCAAGGAAGAACCATTTCAGCCTGTAATATCTTACGCTCTTCCTCATAAGGAAGTAAATCATTTCAGGATAATCATAAGAGCCTACACCCAATAGATTGGTGTGTTGTCCTTGGCTCCCATACTCCCTTGAAGAAAACAAAAAATAAGACCTGTGGTCAACACCCTTGACGAATTTTTTGTACATTTTGTAGAATACCTTATAGATTTCATGATTATTGAAATCCAAGAACCTCTCGATTTGATACCCAATATTCCAACCGACGACCTCTCTGAACCTAACGAATTTTTGGAAGAAGAGGAGTTCAACTTAGATTCAGAGGATATGGAAGGAAATAACAACCATGAGGAGGAAGGGGAAATTCTGCAAGAAAAAACCAGTATTGGTTGGCTGGAGATGCTGTGGCCATCCCTAGATGAGTACATAATCTTCCATGACACCCAAAGAAGTTGGTCCCTAAATACGACTCCGAAACCTCATGTTTACCTAAATATCATATCAAGAAGTTCATATTTACGATAAGGCTTATGAATGTTCAACATGAAGATGTAGTCTTTAAGCTCTTTCCCTACACATTTGAAAACTCAGCTTCCACGAGGTATTTTAATCTGTTGGTATGATCCATAACCAACTAGACCAAGTTCCAGAAGGACTTTTTAGATAATTTTGTGGAGGAAACTACCATGGGAGCTCTGATGGTTGAGTTGTTCATGGCCACCATGAGCCCAAAAGAGAGGTTCAAAGATTTTAATCAAATATTCATGACCATCTTAAACAAATTCCATCTCGCAGTGAAACCAACTCAAGAGTTGCAAATAGAGGTTTATGCCAACGCGCTTCCATAT
This sequence comes from Picea sitchensis, assembly GCA_010110895.2. Classification (NCBI taxonomy): domain Eukaryota; kingdom Viridiplantae; phylum Streptophyta; class Pinopsida; order Pinales; family Pinaceae; genus Picea; species Picea sitchensis. Next base: position 82,999 of record SNQJ01S0049921.1, on the reverse strand, counting down.
TCTATATATATGTTCGTAAAATGGGTCGCTAAGAAAACCCTTGGGAAATTTTTTGAAGAGGTCAAGATGATAGAATTCTTGATGAAAGTATGTAAAGAAGGCTAGGCCTCTTTGATGAAAATAGAAACCCAGCCCCCTCCTAGAAGAGGACTCTTTTTGGATAGACTGCCAGGGAAGCAAATTGAACCAACCCCCGACAAGGGTAATGGAGATATAGAAGATCTACAATGCATGGTTAATAAATTATCAAATGATATCATAGACATGAAAATAAATGTAGGAGAAGGAAACCTAGGAAAAAGGCCCTATAAGCCTTTCTTTAAAAGAATCCTATCGTTCAAAGCAATTGAACCTCCCCTAGTCAACTTAAATATTGATCTAGGGAATGTCGCCTCTGATTTTTTCTATGCTTATCACCAGGAAAACCACTCCAAAAGAAACATCCCTTAGTGAGTACATGCCATGAATTTTATGGACAATCGATTCTGATCCAGGTGGATATTGGTGGCCACCCACCTTCTCCAGCTGGCTCAAAACAACTTTCTCGCAATTTCGATAATTTACTATTTTTAGAAGTTTTTTGGGTCCTAAATTTTCAGAGCTGTTTTGAGGCCCTAAACGATGTTTTTTGGGGTATGTTGCAGTTGCAAAATGTCATCATGAAATTTTATGCAAATGTTGTATTCCTCGGATAGATCTTTCCAATGGGCTACCATATGCCTAAAACGAAGATCGTATGCAAAAGTTATGACCTCAAGAAGTTGATGTACTAACTTACCCAAACATGGCCCACATGACTTTTGGTGCTTCATCTCCTAGGGTTAGGTTTTTGGATGTTTATGGTTTTTTAAAATATTGTTTATTGTAAAAAGGCCTTGAGAGCCTCATTGTAATCATCTTCTTGCAAATGAGTGCAGCCGTCACATCTCTTCTTAGAGATAAGCCGCCACCATTCAAGCAAGCTTGTTTACCGCTGCATTTTACAGTTTCAGCTTATTTCCGTATTGAATAGAAAACCAGTTTTATTGTATCTCTGTTATTCTATGTTAAGAATATGGTAATAATCTGTAGTCATTTCATTCTGCTCATAAAATATGAATCAATGGTATCAGAGCGACCTTCTCCTTTTCGTCTTAATGCATGTCCCCAACGAGGTCAGAGTACAAAGAGTTAGGTCTCGAGCTTGTTTCTCTTGAGGAAAAAAGTTCTCGCACACCCAAGAGACCTCTCATGGAAGGAGAAAAGAAATATGATGGGACAAGAGATCCTTTCAAACTATTGATTGAGGAATCCCTCACGCAACGGAGGAACGAGATGATGGATAATTTCACGCAAATCCTTCGGTGACTACCAACAGGCGACGCATCTTCTTCAAGTGGAGGCACCGCACCTTTCAGGGTACAAATAAACTTCGATATTCCTATATTTGAAGGTCAGATAGACACAAATGTTGTAGACAAGTGGTTGAATCTACTAGAAGGGTATTTTTCTATCCATAACTTTTCAAATAGAGAAAATATTACTTTTGTGCTCCTTAAAGCCGTTCCCCATGTCAAAGATTGGTGGGAAACTTTCTATGAGCAAAAGGAAATAGAGGAACCATCATTATTCACAGTCACAACCACTTGAGAATCCTTCAGGGATGTTATTAAGGAACAATACTACCTTGTCGGAAGTATGACGACTTGTATACCAAATGGACCACACTACGGTAAGAAAGAGACCAAGCAGTGCCAGATTTCACAAATATCTTCCATACCTCGCGCACCAAGATGGGTATCAAAGATTCAGAGCAACAGATGGTGCTCAAGTATCATGGTGCTCTTCATAGATACATCCATACTGAAATGGAATTTTTGGACATCTCATCCTTGGGCACGGCCTACCGATATGCTGTCAAAATTGAGCAGAAGCTCAAACAAAAGACGCGACAATTTGGGACGGGGAACCCCTCACAAAAAAAGGTAGGAAAGGGTGGCCCCAACCCATAGAACAAAGAATAAAGCAAAGATGGATAGTATCAGGACAACCAGTCCAAGCCGCAAGCAAAGAAGGACACTAAAAAGACAAAGAAAGATACCGGGAAGTGGTGCGACTTCCATAAGAGCCCTTGGCATAACACTGTTGACTGCCTATCAAAGTAGACGCTGGTGGCCGAAGTGAAAGCCTCTGAATCAGATGTCAGTTCTGAATTTGAGTCAGAAACAGAAAGGGGAAGACAGTTCATTGACGTGGAACCCAGTGCCACCGTTTCTACCACCAAGCTCCAACATGGTGAATCAGACAAGCCAGAAGAAGGAGAGTGCCTCTTCCATTCACAGATGTGGGTAAAAGGCACCCTGCTGCACTTCATCGTTGATAGTGGTAGCTAGAAGAACCTCATCTCAGTAGAGGTCATCAAGCAGCTAGCCCTGTTGACAACACTGCACCCACAACCCTACACCATTGGATTGCTCCGCCAAGGAAGTGATCTCCGCATCAACCAACAGTGTCGACTGTCATACAACATCAAGCCCTTCAAAGACAAGGTATTGTGTGATGTTGCTCCTCTCAAAGTGTGTGATGTTCTTTTTGGACAAACTTATTTATGGAAATGTCATGCTGTATATGAGTCTAGTCCTCGTAGTGTTATTATTACTTTGAACAGGAAATTGTACAGGATACCCGAGGCGGTCCCACCTAGTGTTATTTCCTTGATCTCTGCTAAGAAATGCATGAAGTTCATCTCTCAAATAGGGAAGTTTGTCTTCTTCATGATTCGCTCTCATAATGAGAGAAAAATCATAGCCACATATAGGGTCTCTACAGCCAACCTCTCCACACAGCAGAAGCAAGTAGATAAGGTCATGGAAGAATACTCAGATATATTCTCCTCACCTATCGGGGTACCTTTGCATTGCCAGGTCAAGCACCCAATCGATCTGATCCCTAGCACACCACTTCCCAATGGGCCAGTCTATCGTCACTCTTTGTTAGAGAATGAGGAGATCAAGTGACAGATCCAAGAATTACTCCACAAGGGGCACATCTGTCCCAACTCATCACCTTGCGGGAGCCCAATCGTGTTGGTACAAAAGAAAGATGGAACTTGGCGAATTTGCATTGATTATCGGGATCTGAATAAAATCACAGTCAGAAACAGGTACCCGATTCCTCGAATTGATGACCTCTTTGATCAACTCATGGGGGCCAAATACTTCAGTAAGATTGATCTAAATTCTGGCTACCACTAGGTCCTGATAGAACAGACTGATGTATGGAATACCACCTTCAAGTCAAAGGAAGGCCTTTTTGAATGGTTGGTCATGCCCTTTGGTATGACAAATGCTCCAACCACTTTCATGATGATGATGGACAATATCCTACGACCATTCACCAATACTTTTGTAGTGGTGTATCTGGATTACATTCTCATTTACAACAAGACTTGGACCGAACACTTGCAACATATTCAGTAGCTTCTACACACCTTGTGGCAGCACAAGCTATATGCCAACTTGGGAAAATGCTCCTTCAGCATGGACATGGTCCATTACCTAGGCTACATCATTGATCAGCATGGCGTACATGTGGATCTAGCCAAGATCCAAGTCATCTGTGACTGGCCATCCCCAACCACACTCACTGAGCTTCGAAGCTTCTTGGGCCTTGCCAATTTCTACCACAGGTTTGTGTTGGGATTCTCCCATATTGTATGGGCCCTCAGCTAAATAACTAGGGGTGGTGGTAAGGAAAAATTTGTGTGGGGATGGCCCCAACAACAAGTGTTCGATGATTTGAAGCAGCACCTGTGCTCAGCCCCAGTACTTTCACTACCAGACCTACAACAACCCTTTGAGATTAAGACTGATGCTTTAGACTATGTTGTGGGTGTCATTCTCATACAGCATGCCCACCCTGTGGCCTATCATAGTGTGAAACTATCAGATGTGTACGTAAGTACCCTACTTATGACAAAGAAATGTACTCCATTTTGCAAGCCTACCTCCAGTGGAGACATTACATTCTTGGGAGGGAGACAATCATCCACACAGATCATAAGCCACTACAATTCATGCAGACACAAGGAAAATTGTAGAATGACTGCCATCGAAAGTGGTCCACATACTTGTAGCAATTCCATCTCAACATCAAGTATAAAACATGAAGCACCAACCACGTCACTGATTACCTTAGCAGACCACCAATCACGACACTCACCACAGTACTAGACTCCTGCGGCCATGAAACCTATGGATAGCCCCAACTCTATGAGACGAACCTGGACTTCGCCACCACCCACCAAATGTTGGGTGCAAAGGCAGTTGTCAATAATTTCCATCTTCAGGATGGGTTTTTGTATTGACTAGGCCATATATGTGTTCCATCAAGTGAGCGAGCGAAGCTGATCTAGGAAGCCCACTACAGCCATGTGGCAGGACACTTCGACATTGAAACGACAGTGGAAATGCTACAAAAACATTTCTACTGGCCAAAACTTCAACATGAGGTCAACAAGTATATCAGGTCTTGCACTACCTGTGTTATTGCCAAACCAACCACTAAGAAATAGGGCCTGTACACCCCTCTTTCTACTCCTGACAGGCCATGGGAATCCATCTCAATGGACTACATGTCGGGCCTCCCATCCACCAAGCGGGGAAATGACTGTGTTTTTGTGGTTGTTGATTGCTTTTCCAAGATGGCAATTTTGGTTGCTTGCAAGAAGAGCATCACAGCAGAAGCCACTACCAAGATCTTATTTGAACGACCTTGGGTACATTTTGGAATCCCACAAACCATTGTCTCAGATTGGGACAATTGATTTCTCAACACATTCTGGTCGAGCCTCTGGTCACTGATGGACACAAAGCTCACCAAATACATGGCGTTCCACTCCCAGACAGATGGCCAAACTGAGGTCGCAAATCGAATGATCATGCATATCCTATGCATGTATAATTCCAAGCACCCTCACACATGGAATGAGAGTATTCCCTATGTCCAACATAGCTACAACCGAGCCATGGATAGCTAAACTGGCCACAACCCCTTTATGGTGGGGTTGGGATTCCAACCATTGAGTCCCATAGATGTTGCACTTCCCCTTGTGGTCACCTTGACCGACTCCTCTCCTACTCCAACTGAGGCTGACAAAGCCACCCATTTCATTGAGAGGATCCAACACATCTTCCAACAGGTTTAGGATATCCTATAGAAGTCCAATGACAAGTACAAGCAACGCCATGATCAACATCGGGTTCCACATAAGTTTCAGGTGGGCAACAAAGTTTGGTTGCACTTGTAGAAAGAACTCTTTACAGGACCCCATCGGAAGCTTCGCCCACTCCTTTATGGGTCATACACCATCACCAAGGTTGTGGGGGATAATTCTTTTGTGCTCAACATTCCTCCTTTTCTTGGCTTGCACCCAGTGTTCAACATGGACCTCCTTCGGCCTTATTTCCCACCATTATTGGACACCTCAGACGTAGAAAAACAACTGAAACCAATAGAGCTCAACCCTGACTGCATACAATAGGAATCCAGTGATTATATTGTGGACACGTAGATCAAGGGAACTCGACAACAAAGGATCCAGCTTTATCGATTCGTCAAAGCAGGGAAACTCCTACACCAAGGCAAGTGGCTCACTCAAGGCCAAATTCAATAGAAATTTCCTCATCTGATGGGGAAAATCAATGCAATGGATACCATTTCTTCCTAAGGATGGAGGATTGATCTAGGAATATATCGGTGGCTTCCCACCTTCTCCAGTTGGCTCAAAATAACTTTCTCGCAATTTTGATAATTTACTATTTTTAGCAGTTTTTCGGGTCCTGAACTTCTGGAGCCGTTTCGAGGCCCTAAACGATTTTTTTTGGGGTATGTGGTGGATGAAAAATTTCATGATGAAATTTTGTGCAAATGTTGTATTCCTCGGATAGATCTTTCTAATGGGCTATCATATGCCTAAAATGAAGATCGTATGCAAAAGTTACAACCCCGGGAAGTTGATGTACTAACTTACCCAAACAGGGCCCACATGACTTTTGGCGCTTCATCTCCTAGGGTTAGGTTTTTGTATGTTTAGGATTTTTGAAACTCCTGTTTATTGTAAAAATTCCTTGAGAGCCTCATTGTAATCATCTTCTTGTGAATGAGCGCAGCCGTCACATCTCTTCTCAGAGATAAGCCACCACCATTCCAGCAAGCTTGTTTTCCGCTGCATTTTACAGTTTCACCTTATTTCTGTATTGAATAGAAAACCAGTTTTACTGTATCTCTGTTATTCTGTTTTAAGAATATGGTAATAATAGAGATACAGTAAAACTGGTTTTCTATTCAATATGGAAATAAGATGAAATTGTAAAATGCAGCGGAAAACAAGATTGCTGGAATGGTGGCGGCTTATCTCTGAGAAGAGATGTGACAGCTATGCTCATTCACAAGAAGATGATTACAATGAGGCTCTCAAGGACTTTTTACAATAAAAAGGAGTTTCAAAAACCCTAAACATCCAAAAACCTAACCCTAGGAGATGAAGCGCCAAAAGTCATGTGGGCCTTGCTTGGGTAAGTTAGTACATCAACTTCCCGGGGTCGTAACTTTTGCATACGATCTTCGTTTTAGGCATATGATAGCCCATTGGAAAGATCTATCTGAGGACTATAATATTTGCAACATACCCCAAAAAACATCATTTAGGGCCTCAAAATGGCTCCAGAAGTTCAGGACCCAAAAAACTGCTAAAAATAGTAAATTATCAAAATTGCGAGAAAGCTGTTTTGAGCCAGCTGGAGAAGGTGGGTGGCCACAGATATCCACCTGTATCATATTCCTAGATGAAGTCTCCCTAACCGAACAACCAAGTAGTTTGGCTATCAATATTGTTGATTAGGAAGAGATTGATCCACCACGAGACACATCCATGCTGATATGGGATCCTGACCTGATCATGCCTTCCAGCGACCTGTTTGAGTCTCATGAATGACCCGTTGAAGTTTCAGTGATACAGACATGTAGTAAGGGTCCACCTTTGTTGAAAGATATTGTTGTCACCTAGGTCTCGAAGAGTAAGGAAACTCCTGATTGCCTGAAAATTCCTTTCGCCTTAGACAAGAAACCTATAAGCATTCATACTCGAGAATCACCCAAAATATATTATAACGTAGTCGAAGATTTGAAAAAGTTAAGGGCCAATATATCTGTTATGGACATGTGTAAGATTCCCTAGTGGAAATACTTTATTCTACAGGCTTTGAACTCCGTATAAAAAATAGTGGCAACAAGTGACCAGGAAATAAATCTGTCTTCCACCAATCCGGTGAGAAAACCAACTATGAACACATGTTCAGTAGATAGGAGGGAAAATCCCTATGTCCCACCTTTCCTCTTGACGTTCGAAGTCTTCAACATGAACCTTCACAATTTCTTGGTAGATTCTGGGGCATCCTCCAACGTGATGCCCTTGGCCATTTGTAATAAATTAGGCGTTGTCCCTCTCAAAAGTGATAAGTATGTCATACAATTAGACATAACTCAGGTCAAGGTCATGGGAGAACTCAAATATGTGATGATCAGGATAGAGACACATCCTAATTTTTTGCAAGTGATTGACATCATTGGGGTAGATATCCCAGAGTCATATGGGATATTTCTGAGCCGAGATTGGTCTGAAAATCTCAATGGATATTTCAATACAGATTGGGCACACCTTTGGTTACCACTTAAGGGATACAATAACATGATCATGATCGATAGGCATAAATATTTGAAGCATAAGGTCACTGATCTAGAAACCCCGAATGAACCCGCGTCTATAGACTTTCCCGTATTGGCAAATTATTTCTATGATTTCCATTTTGGGAACTTTTCTCCTCTCCTATCCAATGTTCTATTTACCCAAAAATCTGAAATGATTTTCCAAGAAAAAACACCAATGCTGACAGGAGATTCCCTCTTTTGTCAAAACCTCGTGCTAGGACTTGTGGAAGAAAAGATCGTGGAACATAAAATTAAAGAGGGAAGAGAAAGGAGTGATTGTCATTCACTAATTTAGACCCTCTATTTTGATGGATCTAAATCATAAGAAGGGTTAGGAGCGGGGTGCATTCTCATCGACCATAAAGGTAAATGTCATTTCCTATCCTGTAGACTAGAATTTGATTGTACCAACAAAATTGTCAAGTATGAAGCTCTAGTACAAGGGTTAAAGAAAGCCATAGATCTGGATGTCAAAGAATTGAATGTTTTTGAAGACTCTGAGATTATTGTTAGACAGGTGAGGAATACTATACATTGCAATTCGCTTCATCTTAAGAACTACCAACAGGAGGTGCATAGGTTAATAGAGCACTTTGAGGCTTTCAATATCACCGCGATTCCTAGAGAAAATAATTTTATTTTCTATTCCTTAGCCACAACTGCTTCTAGAATTTCATCTTTAGAATATTATGAAGCCTCCCAATTCACTGTAGAACTTCTCTACAAACCATCGGTACCTAATAAAATTTCTAATTGGAAAGTCTTTGAGGGAGATGAACATATCATAAACTTCTTAACCAACCAAGACAATTTCAAAGATCTCTCTATTGACGATGAAGATTTCCAAGAGAAATGAAAAGAAACTGATCCTCGGACAGAATAACATATGGATAAATCAAAGGCTCACACAGTCCCTAAGGGGATAACTGATCTAGAGAATCTCTTTGATATGAAGGAACAATTTAAAGGACCAAAAAACACAAAGACTGGTAGCTCTTGTGCCCTCCACGAAACTGTAAATCTTGGAACCCCAGAAAACCCAAAGAATGTGAATCTTGGAAAAACTATATCTAAGGAAGAAAGGAAATCCTATCTCAAACTATTCAGACAATATCAGTATGTCTTTGCATGGTACTATAGGGATTTGAAAACATATGACACTTGCATTATTCAACACACCATCCCGTTAAAAATCGAAGTGAAACCTTTCCAATATAAGCTCTGAAAGTATCATCCATTCCTGGAACCTCTCATGTATCAGGAATTAAAGAATATTTTAGATGAAAAGATAATTTTCCAAGTTAGGAATTCCGCCTGGGTAGCAAATCTTGTTCCGATAAGGAAAAAGTCAGGAGAGATCCGACTATGCGTATATTTTCGGAACTTCAATAGAGCTTCAGAAATAGACAATTATCCAGTCCCATCGATGGAACAACTTCTGCAGACCATGTCGGGCTCGAGGATTTTCTCTCTACTAGATGGTTTCTCAGGCTACAACCAAGTATTGGTTTTAGGGGAAGATCGTTTAAAAACCACCTTCCAAACCAAATGGGGAATCTTCACTTATAAATGCATGCCTTTCAGGTTAATCAATGCAGGAGTAACCTTCCAAAGGGCCATGGATGTATCTTTCTGAGGAATTATAAATATATGTGTTTTAGTTTATTTAGATGGCGTAATAGTGTACTCAAAGAATAGAGAAGATCAAATCCAACACTTAACTCAGATTTTCGAGAGATGCAGGAAATACAATATATCTCTGAATCCTAAGAAAACTATTTTTGGTGTCGAGGAAGGTAAGTTGTTGGGCCATATTATATCTCAAGAAGGGATTCACATAGACCCCAAAAGGATTAAGGCCATATCTCAACTCCCACTACCCCATAACAAGAAAGCTATGCAGTCCTTTTTCGGGCAAATCAACTTTGTGAGGAAATTCACTATTGACTTCGCTAAAATCATCAAACCCTTACAAAAGATGATCCAAAAGGATGTCGAATTTAAGTGGGATTATGAGAGAAAGTATTCCTTCCACAATATCAAGGTTGCCATATCCCGGGCCCCGGTGTTGCGAAGTCCCGATTTCAATAGAGAATTTTTCCTCTATAGTTTTGCCTCCGACCAATCGCTAGTTGTGGTTTTGACTCAGAAGAATGATGACAACAATGAAGCCCCAGTGTCATTTATGAGAACTAATATTCAAGGAGATGAGCTTAAATATCCTACTATAGACAAACAGGCTTACATGGTTGTTATTGGATAAATCCGTAAGTGTGGACACAAACCGATCTCCCTATATCCACCTAGATCTAGAACAAAACAAGATAGAATAATACTCTTTCCCTAGATTTTGACTATTGAATTAAATAGGAGGAAAGAAATAATAACATACCTTATTATCGCTTCCTATGGTCTTTTTTTCTCCCACTTTGCTCCAGTTCTCTCGTGCAGTCAAGACCAAGACAACACAAACCAACAAAAGTGAAGAAAGCACAATCTATTCAATAGTCAATCTATGTATATGATCAAGGAATTATAAAATAAAGTGGAAATAGCTTTATGGGAAAGGGACATATTAATGTATCATATTAATGGAAAGTAAAGCTTACAACCTGAGCCTTGATGTTGCAACCTTCCTTTCGATGGTCCTTGGCTCTGACACACACACTTGCTCACTTGCATGAAGAAGATCAACTCAATTGGATGAACTTGTTAGAGTCTCCAAGTTGTTGTAGCATCAGTCCTTCACACAATTCTTTCACTAATTCTCCAATGAATCTCTTTCTTGTTTGCTTAACATTTTCCATGAGAATTCCCTCAATATATAGGAGAGAATGAATTAGTTACTTGGATAAGAATGATCCCAAAATATCAGGGAATCCAGTACTAGGATAACCATTCGAATGCCATCTCATCCTTCTAGAAGC
>SNQJ01S0049921.1:57055-72204 GCA_010110895.2 Picea sitchensis | reverse complement strand
ATGTATTAGCAGCCTGCGAACCTCCTTCAAAAATGATATTTCTGGAAAGAGAAGAAAGTAACTTTTCTCAGGAGAAAGTTCTTATGAAGAGCCTGAGTACACCATCATCAATACATCATCATGATGACCAAAATCATGGGTAATAGAATTCCCTCCAAAGTATGAGGTTGGAACTAGTGACAGCCGATAGACTTTGTAAGTTGCATGTGTGTGTCGAGAACCCGGAGCACATCTAATCGGAAACCTGCGAACAACCAAGAATCTGCAGAATATCATATGTATCAAATTATGAGGTAGGCATTCCCATACTCATATCACAGAATGATGACATTATAGACCTAGGTCATGGCCACCAATCATACACTGTGGATCCATGTTGTCAAAATATAGCATAGCCACCGGAATACACTCTAGATCTATGTGATAAATTTCAAATCAAGATGACATAGCCACGAGACATACACAGTGGATCTATGTGTCACAAATTATACATACTCCATCGCAACTTGGATTGCAAAGATGATATCCAGGGTCTTCAATCTCATCGCCCAAAGTACGAATCTAACCATGTGATTACATGTGTTGAAGTCGAACATGGTAGAAACCACTTGATTACCGGTCATTGATGAAATTGTTAACAAGTGCGAGGGAAATCACCATTGATGTCAATGACTCCCAAGGTACTATAGTACAATCCATCAAGTGTGAATAAATGAGTTGAAGTTGAAAATTTGATGGAATCTTTCGATCAGGGGTCAATGATGTAAACCCACTGCATTTTCCGAACTGTTATCGATGAGGGAGCCTCGACTTGTGTTATGTCTCTTTCTTGTTGGAAATCCATTGGCTCTCCTCCTTTGAATGAATCCCAAAACACTCTTAAAGCCTTCAATGGCTCTAGTTTTAAGACTTATGGTGTTCTACCTTCGTTTCCTATCATGTTAGAAAGTAAAACGGTCCAAGTTGAAGTGGAAGTCTTCGACGCTCCTGTTGATTATAATCTTCTGCTTGGACATAGCTGGATTGATTCCATGCATGCCATTGTGTCAACCCTTTTTTGTGTAGTACGTTTGCCTCATCAAGGAAAGGTTATTACCATTGACCAACTTACCTTCTTCAATTCTGATACTCGTACTGACAATGTGCCGTTTATTGCTAAAACCCCACCGGGTTATGAGAATGTCGGTGTAGGCCTTTTAAAGGACTCCTCCTTAATGGGTAATTTCCCCATTACACCGCCTGATGTTCCACGCTCGTTAGTTGCTTCTATCAACATGCTTTCCATCGTGCCTCACGAACTTCCTGCATCTTCCGACCCTTGGATAGTCCCTGACCTTGGAGATCATTTTCGTTTCAACGACGCAATGCCGTTAATTCCGGTTGAATCCGCCTATCAGGCTATTCAATCGACAACACCTTCTACCTCTTCTCTTTATGAGTTGTCTCCCGATCCTTTTCATGTTATTTTTCCCACTAACAAGATGATCAGGTCCGTCATGGAAGACACCCCTTGGGACAATGGGCATCATCATTCCATTCTCTTTCTTGAACAAGACACTCTTGAGAACTACCAATGGATTTCGACTTCGTCGACCGTTGTTGTCATCTCGACCGTTCCTGGATATGCACATGATGTGTTTGCCGAAGGGAACCTCAGTAATATCTCACCCATGATTCCCATTGACATATCCATAAAACCTGGGATTGTTGAAAATTTCCATATTGGAGCTTCGTGTTCTTCAGACGAAATAGTCACCTATACATCCCTATTTAAAGAGTTTCGTGACATATTCGTCTGGAGCTACGAAGAAATGCAAGGTATCGACCCTGCAATTGTTGTACATGAGATAAAGACATACCCCGATGCTAAACCCATCTGGCAATGCCTTCATCCAGTTCACCCACGTAAAGCGGCTACTATCAAACTCGAAGTTGAAAAACTTTTGAAAGCTGACTTTATTTATCCGGTGGCTCTTACAGAATGGGTTTCCAATCTTGTCCTGATTGATAAGAAAGGCAACAGTATTTGTGTATGTGTTGATTATAGGGATATTAATAAAGCTTGTCCCAAAGACAACTTTCCTACTCCTTTCGTCGACCAGATTGACGATGACTGTGCCGGAAGTGAAATTTTTTCTCTCATGGATGGTTTCTCCGGCTATAATCAAATTAACATTGCTCCCGAGGATAAGCATAAGACTGCTTTTATCTGTCCTTGGGGTAATTTTTCCTATCAAAAACTCCCTTTTGGTCTTAAGAATGTGGGCGCAACTTTTCAACGTGCTATGTCTTATGCTTTTCATGATATAAAGCATATCGTTCAACCCTATTTGGAGGATTTACCAACTCATTCTTTGCGCATAATCGATCACCCCACTCATCTCCGAGCCATTTTCGTTCACTGTCGATTTTACCGGATATGTTTAAATCCCCATAAGTGCATTTTCTGTGTAGAATCTGGTTGTCTTCTAGGTTTTATCGTTTCGCGTCAAGGGATTTGGGTGGATCCTTTGAAGGTTGCGATTCTTAATCTCCCTCCTCCTTTTACACTGCGCTAGTTGCAAATTTTTCAGGGGAAAGTAAAATTTCTTCGTCGTTTTATCCCTAATTACACCGAGATCACTCGTGGTTTTACATGGCTACTAAAGAAAGATTCAGAGTTCATCTGGGATACCATTGCCAACAATGCTTTTGAGGCTTTGAAGTTGTCCCTCATGCAAGCTCCGCTTCTCTTTCCTCCCGATTACAGTCGTGATTATTTCCTTTATATTGCTGCCTCGGAGTACACTATTGGCATGGTTCTCATCCAATTGGATGATGCACACGACGAACATGTTGTTTATTACTTGAGTCGAAATATCACACCCACCGAAATCAAGTATCAACATGTTGAAAAACTGGCCTTGGCTGTCATTCAAGTCGTTCAACGCTTCCAACACTATATCCTCTCACATAAAACTATGATGATATCTCATTGCAACCTTATGCAACATATTTTGACATGTCAATTGCTAGGGGGAAAATACTCTAAATGGATTGTCATACTCCAAGAGTTTGACTTGGAATTCGATCGTGCCAAGTCTAAGAAATCCTTAGTTTTTGCTGAGTTGATATGCGATTTTCCTCACTCTTCAATGGAAAATGTAGCAGTGGATTCATTACTCGATGAATCTATTTTCCTTATTAGCACTGGCGATCTTTGGTATGGGGATATCATTATATATCTCCAAACTCAGACTTTCCATCCTGCTTTGTCTAGTACTGAACGACGTCGCATACGCTATCAAGCTCATCAATACATTATCCTCGAAGATACTCTTTACCGTCGGGGTATTGACTCTGTTTTTCGACGTTGTCTAACGTTTGACGAAGCTGAGAAAGTATTGAATGAATGTCATTCTAGAGCATGTGGTGGTCATATGTCTGGGTATGGTACTGCCCAGAAGATCTTACGCGCAGGCTATTTTTGGCCTTCTTTGTTTAACGACTGCATTAATGCTATTCATAAATGCCATGCCTACCAAACCTACAATTAGAAAATTCAGTCACATCCTGCTCCTCTTCATCCTGTGGTCTCCATTGGTCCTTTTGTGAAATGGGGCATCGATTTCATGACATGTCACCCTCACTCGGCTGGGGGGCATGGTTACATCATTGTAGCAGTTGATTACTTTACGAAATGGGCCAAGGCGATGCCGACATTCGACAACACTGGAAAGACTGCAACCTTGTTTCTTTTTAACCACGTTATAGCTTGTTTTGTTGTGTCCCAAGCTATTGTCACTGATCACGGTAGCCACTTTAGGAATTTTATGATGTCTGAAATTACTAAGAAGTTGGGTCTTCGTCATGATAAATCAACGCCCTATTATCCACAAGCTAATGGTCAATTCAAAGCGATCAACAAAGTTCTCACAACTATGCTTCGACAGATGATAGGAATTCATAAAACAAGTTGCCACACAATGTTGTTTTTGGCATTGTGGGCATATCGGACATCTGTCAAGTATGCTACTAGGTTTACGCCTTTTCAATTAGTCTATGGTGTGGAAGCCATTCTTCCTATAGAATGCGAGATACCCTCTCTAAAGCTAGTTGTTGAACTCCTACCCAACACTTCTGCTGAAGAAGAACGTCTATTGTATCTAATGTGATTAGACGAAACTCAACGTGATGCCACTCTAGTAATAGAAGCCTAGAAAAAACGTGTCAAGGCCCAATATGACAAGCATGTAAAGCCTCATGTTTTCTCCGAATGTGATCTTGTTCTTCTTTATGAACAAGATCGAGATGTGTTAGGAGATGGAAAATTCGAAGCTATGTGGCACGGTCCTTATATTGTTCGTCAAGTTTTGGAAAAAGGAGCATATGAGTTGGTCGATTACGATGGTATCCCTTTGAGTGAACCCAGAAATGGGTTGTACTTGAAGAAGTACTATGCATAAGTCATCTATGCACAAGTACTTGTATTTTAATGTCTCATACTTTGTGTGTGTTACTATAGTTTTCTTTTGTCGTTATCTGGTCTCTGTCGTTATGTGATGTTGTGTTTGATTTCCAGATGTCAGAGTCTTTGCTACCCTATATTGGCTTCACTGATGGTGCTAGCCGTAGTACTTGGAACCTTGCTTTTGCTGCATGGGCAATCTATACCCCAACAAACGAACTTGTATCTTTACGAGGTGTGTGCCTTGGCCGTGCAACCAACAACATTGCAGAGTATAACGTCGTTATTGAATTATTGGTTGATGCTATCTCACTCGAAATTCATCATTTGGTTGTGCGAATTGACTCGCAGCTGGTAGTACTACAGTTAAGTAATATCTGCTCTATTCGAAGTCCTACTTTGTTACGGGTGTATTTGTGAATTCGCCTCTTGGAACGTTATTTTGATCACATTGAATATAAACATATTCCTAGATGTCTAAATACATTAACAGATGCATTGGCTAATTATGTATTGGACAGACATTTGAATCATTTATAAGTCAAACACAAAAAAATTCACACAATATAAAGTAAACTGGTAGAAGCCATCTGTATATATAACGATCAAAAGAGTTTTTACAAAAAGTTTGTCCGAAGACCAAAATATAAAAATTTGAAGCTCATAGCTTCTACAAAGTGACGTCATGGATGATGTTCATGGTAACACACAACTGCTCTAGCAACCCTACGGAGCAGTCAACTCATAGATGCTGATACCCCTACAGTGTGACGTTGATCGCGTCGTGGAACCTGTTCCAGAGTTATATCTGGAATTTCTACTGTCAGACCCTCTAAATTTTGTTCCACCACCTGATAATCCTCAGCATACTATGGTGCTACTGCTACATCTCCTTTCCTCTAGATAGGAGAAGTGCCAGGAGGTCTATATGGTCCAACATCTGTGTTATCAACAAACAATTTTGTGTTAGTCTTTGGATGAACATATAAAACAAAAACATTTGAATATGATAAAAATTCAAAAACATTTAAAAAGAGAAAATGTGTGTCCTTCTTACCAAGGTCCCCCCACTGAGCATCCTCTGGCAATGCCAAATCTGGATCTCCTCAGAAATCTATCCCAGCATAAGCGTAGTCATCAACCATCAACATCTGTGGTTGAAGCCAGTCAAAGAAAGTATCATCATATTTGATGATCGGTCCTGCTACGTGCTGGGCCATGAGCCGACACCATCTCAGCATCCGTGGATCCCTAGGAGCCAGTAAAGTCCACTCCACCTGTAGCCTCAGTAATGGGACCCGCTCTAGGAAGAAGGATACCAACAAAGATCCATACCCGAATTTCTTCAGGTCACCTCGCCTACATTTGGTTAATTTCTTTTTTATGCTGCGCAACACAACATCTGCCCAGTTGAAAAATTGAGGCTCAATACACTCAATAGCATACTAGAAGTAACTCTGTAATTCCATATGTAGAGCAGAACTCCCAGCCATCCGAGATATAGTGAAAAGGATAGTACGGAGGGTCAAGTCTTGTACCCCCCAAATAGCCACTTTTCCTTTCTTTCTCTCATCCTCAGGTACGCAGTATAAATTGCAGTACTCACTCATCTTTAGCCCGCCACCTCTACTACCTGTCAGACTCACATAGTACCCACACCAGGACAATCCAGTCAAAAATTAAATGTAATCAATGTCTAAGGAAAGTGTGTGGACCCCCACATGAAACACCTGCTGATCTGGGTCCCACATACGCACCAAGTACTCTAAAAGTCTGACCTGGGCCCTCATGCCCTGGATGCGAAAGTACTTCAAGAGCCCACAGTCTCTCAAAGAAGCTATGGTAGGAGGATGATTTTCGGCCATTGTATTATCCTCTTCATGTTCCCTTTCACGCCACTCTAGCACCATGTTGATGGCCAATTATCTGCACAAGGAACACAATACGAGGATTAATAATTTTTTTCATGCTTTGGATATTTTTCATTGGCTAAAAATTTAAAAAAAAATTGGGCTTTGCGGTTCTCGCAGGTGCCCTGTGTGCACAGTGTGAGAACCTCGCAGGTGGACTTAGGCTCACCTGCAAGAATGCATCATTCTCGTAGGCCCCGTATGGCCCACTTTCAAGAATTGCAACACACATGTAGGGCTTGAAAACTTAACTCAAAACTAAACATTTACCCAATGAAATTACAAATTTAAACCATGAAAATGTCAAGGACGAAGAGATTACCTTAATGTCGCAGACAACTCACTGAATGGTCTCTTGTAGCTCCCGCAAATTGACGCTGAACTTGGAGGGTAAAAGAGGGGTTTTTTGGAGCTCAATAGTGGAAATGTAAAATGATGTGGTAAAAAAGAGTATTTACTCATTTTATTTACTTTTACTTTGTCATTTTGGGTTTTTATGATTATTTATCGATTAAACCTAATCCCTAATGTCATGTTGAGTTTCATGACTTGCAGGCGTAATGACTTTGATGATTAAATACAAGGATATGGACATATTTTTCTTCATTATGGCGTGTTTTTTATTGTTTTTTTTGGTGTTTACGTAAAACCTCGAGCGTCGTTTTTGTCCGTTCTTGCTCTCGTAAATACATGAGAACGCAATCGAGCATACTTTTATCACTTTTTTGGGCTCAACAAGGTTATACGAAAAAGGAACCCCCCTGGAGTCCTCTTTAAGCTCTTTTCAGACTCTCTAAACATGAAAAGATTGCCGAGCGACATTGCTATTTTCACGCTCGATAAAGTATTTGAAGTACGCATCTGGTGAGTGATAATTTATCTCTTTTTCGGTCTCATTCAGACTATTTTATGAAAAAGGAACTGAGAGAGTTTTCTTTTAAGTGTTTTTCCAAACTCTATAATCTTGAAAAACCTTCGAGTTTTCTATCTTTGGACTCGTTAAACAAACATTGACAGACCCATGATGGGACCAAACCACTCCTTCTTAGGGTTTGTTAAACATACTCCGAGGGACTCGTCTGAAGGATGAGCTTACATAAACAAGCATATGTTATCCTCCTCAAGTTTGCGTAAAAATAAATAGGTACTCGCCAGAAATGGTGGGGGAAAATTTGGGAAAGGGATATGTTTTCATCGTCATATTAATTGGTAGTCAGTGTCACTCTTGAACATGACACCCCCTATTCATCATTTGAAGTCGGTTTGGGAAATCCATTTGTCTCTTATTCAATTTGCTACAAGGTCATTCCCTATGTCGTCTTTGAGTCAATGATGCCAAATCATTGGTCATGTCGTTCATATGTTCAAGAGAAGTCCATCTGAAACCTATATTGAGTCGGCCATCTGCAGTTATCTATTCTCTCTATGTCGGCCTTCCCTGTGTCCAAGTCCTACTCTGTTTCACTTTCAAAATATGTTACTCATTTCATGTCATTGATGGGGGATACATCAAGGCCCTCCTGTGACGAGTTTTGTTCCGTCGACTTCAACTCATTATCCAAAGTCAAGACTTAGAAATTATTTAGTACCTTGGAGTTTGCATGCCTCAATGGCAGGTTTCCTCGCTTTCGATAGTGGGTTTACATCATTGACCCCTGATCGAAAGCAAGGAAACCTTCCATTGAGGCATGCAATCTCCAAGGTACTAAATAATTTCTAAGTATTGATTCCGGATAATGAGTTGAAGTCGACGTAACAAAACTCGTCACAGGAGGGCCTTGATGTATCCCCCATCAATGACACGAAATGAGTAACAAATTTTGAAAGTGAAACAGAGTAGGACTTGGACACAGGGAAGGTCGACACAGAGAGAATAGATAACTGCAGATGGCCGACTAAATATAGGTTTCAGATGGACTTCTCTTGAACATATGAACGACATGACCAATGATTTGGCAGCATTAACTCAAAGACGACACAGGGAATGACCTTGTAGCAAATCGAATAAGAGACAAATGGATTTCCCAAACCGACTTCAAATGAAGAATAGGGGGTGTCATGTTCAAGAGCGACATTGCCTACCAATTAATACGATGATGAATACATATCCCTTTCCCAAATTTGCCCCCACCATTTCTGGCAAGTACCTCTTTTTTTTTACGCAAGCTTGAGGAGGATAACATATGCTTGTTGATGTAATATCATCCTTCGGATGAGTCCCTCAGAGTATGTTTAAAAAACCCTAAGAAGGAGTGGTTTGGTCCCCAGTGGAGTTTCCAATTTTGTTATTGGTGTTAGTGCTCTGTAATTTGACTAAGGTTGCTGAGGCAATCACAGAGGTAACCTCGAACCACTTCGAGTCTTGGATCTAGCCCTCCACAACTTAGAGAGTGATCTCTCTTTTCGATTTAACTTGGTTTGTAAGGGATGGATTTTAGGCTAGCTATGAAAGTAATGAAAATATGGAGTTTTTGATTTTTAAATGGTTAGTTTGGGACAGCAAGGAGGGCCATTGGGAAAATGGGGTCTGCGCTTTAAAAAATGTGATTTACTCTCAGATATGGACAAAGTTCTTTCACAGGGAAAGGTAGTGGCGCTATTGGATCGAATCAAGTTTTGATGGTGTCAGTTTGAGGAAGAAATAGGGGAAGAAAAATCCAGGCAAAGGAGCAGCTAAGAATTCCTGAACTAAGCTTTAGCAGAAAACATAAAGATTAACAAATAATAAGATGCAGAGTATCCGCTGATAAATTCTGCTCTATTACTATCATTTGATAATGAGAATTGAAAAACAAGTGGAAAGAAAACAGGAAAACACTTTAACAGAGGAAAAACGCCACCAATAAAACTGCACAGGAATCCTGTAAAAAAAAGCATGTTCATTACTGATTGATCCTTTAATAATTACAGAAAATTTTCTGGCCAAGCACAACATACAGTCTAGCACAATAAAACACCTCTCGCAGGTCCATCCATATGGAAAAACACTCCACAGGTCGAAACCTCTCTTACTTAGCCCCAGTCGAACCCTCTGTGTGTCTTTTACAGGTGTATAAATACTAAAAAACTCTCAATCTTGCTAGGACTCGCGCTCATAACCTATGCTTTCTAAAAATAGAAAAGCAGTTACAATACAAGCATGACATCTGTAAATTGTCTCCAATAGTAAACTAAATGGAAACTGAATTTGGTGACTGTTTTCTTTGGTTGTCCCGAATTCGCTGAAGGTTGTTAGGATTTGCTAGTAGCTGGAGAATCGATGCTATAACCTCCTGCCATGTGTTCCTTGTAACTGACTTCCTTGTTCTACCAGATGGTTCAAACGATGCCTAAATGATGGGATATTTCTCCACTTGTCATTCATGAAATGAAATTGTCATTGGTTGAGCTGCCATCTGCTCCTCTTTCCACTATTTCTTCCGAATCAATTTTTCTCTGGTAATCTATTTCATCAAGATAATCTTTCCTCTTCTCTTTAGTCAGTTTAGATAGCTGATATTTAATTAAAATCTTGAAAGGAAGAAGCTGATCATTACTCATCTTCATCATCCTAATCTGACAGCTATCCCAAATCTTCATCAGAATCAATATCTTCCCCTGTCTTCTCATCTAAGTTAGTGTGTTCCTCTTCAATTCCAGCATATTATTAATCAACTCGTTTATGTCTCTGAAGATCTAAAGCATAGCTTCCTGATCCGCTTGTTGTTTCTCAAAATAGATTTGAAACTGTCTTTTGTCAATTGTCGAGTTTTCCTCTAGTCCTACTGCCCAAACCCTGACAGTCTTGTCCAGGGATCTACTGTGTAAAATTTCTCCTAGTTGTGAAATAGATATTGAAATAATTGGCTTGGTATGCTCTTGAACTTCTTGAATCAGACGTAGGAGCATTTTTCTTCCATCCCACACCTTCAATGTGGCATCAGAGTGACCGCTAAAAATTCGATCTCCAAAATGAGCAAGTGAGCGAACCTCTCCATTCATGTTGGAATCTACTTGAGCTAATTCTGCGAAACTGCAAAGCTTGGAAATGTTCAAAAATGGAAGGCTAAGCAGAGATCTAAGTATATCAGCTGTTGCTGAGGAGAATTTCCTTAGTAGCCTTAAAGGTTCACATATTCCCTTTACATATGCACCTAAATCTTTTAATCCCTCTGAATCATAAATAAAGCTAGTCAAAGCAAGTGTTGCAAGGATTCTTTCTTCCAAATTCCTATATGATTGCAAGACCATAACAAATGGTTCCAACAAGCATGACGAGATACATCCCGAACACCTGTATCTGGTAAAACCTTCAGCATATGTGTGGGCCATGTCACTGCAACAAGGCAAGGTCTTGCTAGCTCCACATAATTGTTTATAAGGCATTCTCCTAAATCTTCAAAGACTAAACCAAATTCAAAGTTCACAAGAACAGATACCACTCTTCTATCCCAATCTTTAGCTGCTTCCTCTTCCTCCAGAAATTCTGGTGATTCACCCTCCAAATTCAACAGTTTCTCAACTTTCATAAAAGCGTTATAATGTTTATTGAAACCTCCAGTTCTCAGTAATCAGGCCTCAGTAAGAGGCTTTCCAGATAAGGAGAATTGGCCTGAAAAAGCAACTATAGTTTTTGCTGAATTTATCTGAGAAATAAGAATCTGTTTAGCTTTTAAGACTTCAACCAGTGTCTCTATAGCTTCTTCATGATACATGCTCATCTTGCAAGGTTCTGCCAGAAGATCGAGTTGGAGAAGAAAACTTGCAACAACCGGACATTGCTCCAGTGGGACCATCTGAATACTTGCACTCCACTCTGCACAATATTAAATTTCCATTTGCTCTGATTGATCAATACCATGGTGTTAGCACTATTTCCATGGTATCCATTTCTAACTGAAATCATATCATGGTTACCAGTGTACAACCGATCCATCATCGTAGCTAATTCATTTGCCTCCATGCCTGAATTTACAAAGAAAACTACCTTAAGATTTCTAGACATATTTGCAGCTAAAGCCTCTGCAAGCTCTATAACCGCATGATGAAGATATATTGTGGTAGGATCTTAGTTTGATTTACAATAGTATCAACAACTTCAGGGTGACAGTGTCCACAGGAAATACACACGATTCCTGCAAAAGCATCAGGGTATCGACGCCCATCTTTGTCAAACAAGTATTGCATCTTTCCTTCAACAATATTCAAGGGTTTATCATAGAAATAAAAATTGGAAGGGCCGAGGAACTGTTTCCTCTTCTTCAATATCTCATCGGCCAAGGGACCCGTGTAAGGTTGGGGCCTGTAATCGAATGCAGGCATCTGAGACAGGAGAACAACAGGCTCATGGCTCTCAGCAGCAGATGTCGTCGCCTAGCCAATATTTGACACATAACCCCTGGTCGACACCTGGGCGTACAGGGTGATTCTGCGTTTTTTATTTTTAAAGTTTTGGGAAATGAATCCCACATTCATGAAAAGGAAAAGTAAATGAGCCTTGATATATGTCAATAGGTAGAAAGCATTCCAATGAAGTGAGCCTGAGGCTATCTTTGGAGTTTGGTGTTGGCGCTGGCGTTGGCTTGGATGTTGTTTTATCTGGTGGTTGAATGTTGTTGTTGTTTAATGCAGATGCATGGCTCTAGATACAAAGAACAACTCTTGGTGTTGAGTTTGGCCTTGGGCCAACATATATTTTTTTTTAATCAAAATTTTAAGAAAACCTAACCAAAGCCTGTGATAAGGCCGAGAACTAATTTAGACTTAAAAAAGACCAAATTAGACTAATAAGTTCAAAGTTCAGGTGAACAACCAAAACCAAAAACTTAACAATGTATTATTTTTTCCATCCAAACCAACTATTCATATTTTCTTTCCCAAAATGCACCGGCACTCGCTTTGAAGTTCGCGTGCAGGAACTCATTTTATGCTCGGTTAGTGTTGAGCGCTTTTTGTCGCCTTCAACATGCGTCATGAAAAAAGAATAAACCTGAGATAGAAAAATATTATTCAGAACATTTATTCCCTATTATATAGGGTTCTAACAATTGGATAAATCCGTAAGTTCGGACACAAACCGATCTCCCTAGATCCACCTGGATCTAGAACAAAACAAGATAGAATAATACTCTTTCCCTAGATTTTGACTATTGAATTAAATAGGAGGCAAGAAATAATAACATACCTTATTATCGCTTCCTATGGTCTTTGTTGCTCCCGCTTCACTCCAGTGCTCTCGTGCATTCAAGACCAAGACAACACAAACCAACCAAAGTGAAGAGAGCACAATCTATTCAACGGTCAATCTATGTATATGATCAAGGAATTATACAATAAAGTGAAAATAGCTTTATGGGAAAGGGACATATTGTTGTAGGAAAATCTCCCTGCGGACAGGTAGATCACCTCTAAGGCTTGACCTTAACCCTAGACAGAAAAATTCTTAACGTGGACACTGACTTCCTTTCAAATCTATCTAAACTAATACATGAGAAGGAAGGATAACAACAGTACCTCTTAATCGATGTTTGTCCCTGCACGCTCCGAGTTGCACTCCAATACTTTGCTCCTCGCTGAGTTCTGCAGACAAACAAGATATGACTACTTCCTACTCTATTGATATTAGCTTGAAAACAGATCTATCAATTAATGATAAGTTTATGTAACATCAGACACAAACTAGAAAGAAACAGGCCAAGTGTGTCATATTAATGAGAATAACGACAACAGTACTTACAATTGTAGATGCGAATGTGAGAGCTTCGTCAAGTCCCCTTCGTCTAACCCTTGCTCAAAAGATCCACAACCTAGTTGATAGCAACTTCACTGGTCACTTCTTGTTTGTCTGACTGTGTGTTTCCTATGAGATCATAGGTTTCATGTTATCAATTCTTCCCCCTTTCCACCATCATAGATCTTGTTTATATAGGTTGGGAGGAGCTTAACCTCTTGAGTTATGTTTAGAACAAGTTGGGAACTTCCTCCTTAGATCAAGGATCTCTTGATGAAACCACGAATTCGAGTACAACTGCCTCCTAATCTCGAAAGATCCTTTCCTTATTCTCCTCACCGGGCTAACAACTGACCCAGATTAGGGAGTGCTCCTTTAAAAGGGGCATCAGAGTGCTAGAACACTCCCAGAGAGGCTTAAGGGGAGCGCCAGCGCTTCAAAAGTGGGTAGCACTCCTGTAGAGGGGTAAGGAAGTGTTATAACGCTCCCTGAGGCCTTATAGGGGAGCACCAGCACTCCTAAGGTTGTTTCAGGGGAGCGTTCACCCTCAAAACTCTTGATTGGAAGCCCTTTTCAGGTGTTAAGAGTTGTTTGACTCCAGTGAACTAGTTCTCCTTCTTCAAACCAAGTACATAAGATGTTTTAAGTGCCTCCTTAGTGTCATCATCATGGAAGTATGATTCAACAACATTTGCGACACTTGTAACCAACTTGCGACACTTGCGAAAGTTGTAAGGAAGTTGTGACACTTACGACAATTGAGAGGATTATGCGACACTTATCCAGTTGAGTGATTTTAATGTGTAACAGAATTCCCCCCAAAGTATGAAGTCAGAAGATGTGAACTGATGACTGAAATAATTTGTAGATGTTCAAGCAAGGGTACAGACTCGGAGAACCTGACGGAAGCTGCACACAAACATCTAACAAATATCATGACATATTTCAAAACCCAAGGCAGGCATACCTATGCTTGGGTGATCGAGACTTGTAAGGTATGGCCACCATAATATACACTGCGGATCCATAATTGTATTGATAAAAAGGTTATAGCCACCGAAGATACAATGTGGATCTATAATTTTATGACTCAGACTGATCGTAGCCACGAAAGATACACAATGGATCTACGAGATGACAAGACATAGCCACGACCAATACAAAGTGGATCTATGTAACAGTGCATGTGTTCTTTGTCCAATAGAAACTCCTTCACAACCTGGGCAAAGCATATATCAAAGTGATTACTCAACCCAGGGTCTTCTTACCAATCCCAACGTGGTACGATGCTAACCATGTGAATAGATGTCTTGATGTCGAACATGGCAGAAAGCACTTGATTACCGGTCAATGAGGTAAACCGTTAACAAGTGTGAGGGAGATCACCATTAATGTAAATGATTCGCAAGGTACCTTAGTACATTCCATCAAACGTGAATAGATGAGCTGAAGTCGAACATTCGTGGAATCATTCGATCAGAGGTCAATGATGTAAACCCACTGTCAAACGTGAGGAGGCCTGCCATTGAGGCATGCAGGTCCCAAAGTACTAACTAGTTTCTAAGTCTAATTCCCAGATAATTTGCTGAAGTCGACAGGAATAGAATCGTTGAGGGAGGGCCTTGATGTATCCCCCATCAATGACACGAAACGGACATAGAGATGTAATTGGCAGATCAAATGGACATGGACTGACATAGGTTTTGAGGCAAGATATTTGGGATGGTTGACTCTCAAGGCGAATACTTCCCTTGAACACTGAGGCACGACAGCAAAACATGACATGGACCAAGACTATGCAATGGGTACTATGACTTGCGTCGGGTGACCCAAAGGAGTGAAAGGAAACTCAAAGATTGGCTTAGTGCAGAGGTTCAGCGGATTATGATATATGCAGATGACAAGTGTCGTGTTCAAGGGCGACTCTAAGACGTGCTGGATGATGTTCTCAAGAGATTGCTTGGCTTGCTCCTTTCAATTTTTCCCCCATCCAGATAGATGAGTACCTCTTTTTGATTTAATGAGCTCGAGGAGGATAACACATGCTCGATATAACTCACCTTCGGTAAGTTCCTCTTCCTTT